>OOFC01004129.1:3045-16544 GCA_900323345.1 Pseudochromis fuscus | reverse complement strand
CCAGTCCATCTTCTGTGGTGTGCTCGGCAAGCTTGATCTGGGAGAATCCCACCCCTTGTCCCCTACAAACATCTTATTTAGGTCATTGTGTAAACAACTACACACACACACACACACACACATCCACATCACCCCAGGTGAAGTCGGCTGCAGGCAGGGGAGATAGGAAGGTAGAGGGGAGGACAGAGAATCTCCAGGGGAATCTATAGGGGTGTGTATTTGTCTGCAAATGTGTGTGTTTGTTGTGTGTTTGTGTATATTTAAGGGACTGCCACAAGCTGTAGACCTGCATGGTCCAACACAAACAGACCTGCACTCACTCACATTCAAGCACGCACACGCAAGGATAAATGCACGCGATATTCACACACTGCTTTCCCTTGTCGCGCACACACAAACACACACTGTGTTTCAGAGATGAATAATGCCACTGTGCGTCTGGTGGGATGCACCACCGTCCCCGGGGCGGGTTGAATGCCGGGATATTGTGCTGAAACTGGCTGACACACACACATGCACGAACACACTCGCACACAGGCTTGGCGCTCTGTCTCCAGGTGACTCTTTTCCTTTTATAGAGCAAGAACACTTTCCACCTCTCTTCTCTTCCTTTCTCTTTTGTATGAATCCGTAAAAAAAAAAAAAAAAACACTCACATTCACACACTCACACACAGGCAGGCAAAAGATTACAGACAAACATCGCCGCATGCACGCACATACTGGAACAGACACACTATGCACAACAAACACAAACACTCTGTGACACCCCTACTGGTGCACTGAGAGCATGCACACAAACACACACACACTGTAGAAATTCCTGCTTCCCCTTGGAGGAAATTGAAGTTTGCATCTGTGCAGGAGAAGGTAGGGAGAGGAGGGAGGAAAAAGAGGGCTGAGTTGAGCCTTTTATGAAACACTTCACCAGAAAATACCTTATTTGTTTAAGTGATAAAGTTTTAATATCTGAGAGAGTTTAGCAAAAAGGGGATTAGTCCAGATATGCAAAAAAAAGGTTACAATAATGCAATACATAAAAATCGACAGGTAAAAGTCCAGGATAGTTGTGCAACTGTGTCAAATGTTGCCTTATTGCAGCTGCTTGCAGGCTGTGAACATTTCCTCCCTAATGCATATTCATACACATACACACAGGTAAACAGGAGCTATGGTTATTAATAAATAGATTGGTAATTTCAGTTCTGATCCACCACAGACTGCATCACATGACGACCTCTCCATCTTGGAAGTACCTGGGGCCTCCACCATTGTAACACACACACACACACACGCACATATCCTCCAATCTGGACGAGAGAAATCAGTTATTTGTACGTTTAAATTACCGTTATTGTTGTGAAATCAAATTATGCTAATGAACTGAATATATTTGTGGGGGGAATCTACATAATACAGTATCTACATGGGGTAAGCGCACCTGTGTGTGTCTGAATGTTTGCGCGAGTGTGTGTGGGTGAGTGTGAAAAAAATGTCATCTTCAGTTGTTCTCAAAAAGGAGAAGAATTTCACTTTGACTCCAGGTGAATATTAAAATAGAATTAGAGACTTAATATCAAAGGAGAAGATGCAAAATGGTTACACAACAGCACTAACCCTCACAATTTCTTGTCTTTCTCTCTTCTCTCTCTCTCCTTCTCTCCCTGGATCAGAACCCCCAACCCCCCTTCCCCCTCTCCCGTCTCACCTCACCTCCCCCTCCCTGCTCTGGCTACAGACGGAGAGAGTTATGCAGTCCTTCCGTGAGCGCAGCGGTGGTTACCACAGCAACCAACCCTGCTACCAGCAGGAGCCCCATGAATTATCGCGCCTGGAGACCTACCGGCAACATCCGCATCATCCCCACCCCCAGCATCCGCACCCAGGCCCGGGTCCACATCCAGGACCAGGCCCGGGGCACACCAGGTCAGGCTATGAGGCCCATTCCCTGGCTAACCCTACAAGCATGCCTCCAGCTGGAGGACCAGGAATTGCAGGACCCAAGGACTGTTACAGCCAGCAAGCCTATGCTGGTTACCCAGGAAATGGTGGAGGGAATGGGAGCGGAAATGGAGGTTCGGCAACCTCGCAGGGAAAGAAATCCTTCAGAGGAAGTAAAGTGCCCACACCCAACCCCAGTCAGCACCTGCAGGGTCCCGGGGGCTACAGCAACCACATGGGCCCTGGGAATTACTCAGCTCAGTATATGAGTGAGGGTCACCTCCAGCAAAAGTGGGAGGACCCAGCCCAATTAGCACAGTATGATCAGGAGATGGTGGGACGTTTAGAGGCAAGTGGTACCCCTGCACCTGGCTCCTCCCAGTACATAGACCAGAACATGCTGGGACCCTCCCAGACCCAGTGCCACCAGCCCTCTACCCCTGCCTATACCAGCCCCCATCACCAGCCCCACCCTCCTAACCCTGCCCCCTCGCCTCTCATGTACCCCCAGACTCACCTGCACTACCCACAGCACTCACCCTCTCCATCGCCATACATGGAAAAATGCAATCCTATGCCCCATTGTTATAAAGGTTACAACATTCCTCCAAATTCACAGTATGGCCGACAAATGAGTAGCCACAGTAATCTGAAGCAAGGGGGCTACAGGTCGACCCAAAACAGTTACGGTTACCAACAGCCTCCTTCCAGAGGATATGAGCAGAACCCCCCTTTACAGGCCATGGCCAACCCCCAGGAGTCCCACCCTAAATATCAGCACTACAGCCAACCCCAACAAAACTACTGTCTCTCAGAGCTGCCTGTCAGATCACCAGAACAGTATTATCAGACTTGTAGCCCTTCATCCAGCCACTCCCCTGCACGCTCTGTAGGACGCTCCCCTTCATACAGCTCCACTCCTTCACCACTAATGACCAATCCAGAGTCATTCCAGTATGGCCAACCACCCATGACCCCTGGGGCAGCCTCATCTTCATCATCGTCTTCAGCTGGTATGCAGGAGCAAGCCAGTACCAACACCATGCTGATGCCACCACGCTCACACCCCTCACCCAACGTACCCCATGCAGCCCCCCACAGCTACACTACTACACCACAGGTCCCCACAATGAAAGAACGCTTCTCAGAGAAGCTATTATCAAACCCCAGCTTGTGGAGCCTGAATGCCCTCACCTCTCAGGTGGAGAACATCTCCAATAATGTCCAGCAGCTACTGCTTTCAGAGGCCCTTGTTGCGAACAAGAAAGGCAGTAAGCGCAACAGTGGCGGGAGCAACAGCAGTGCTGGAAGTGGAGCATCTTCCAAAAAGGGTGAGGAGTACAAAAGTCCTCCATATCCAGATGGTGGTGGTAGTGTTGGCGGGGGCCCAATGCAGGACCCATACTCTACTCCTCAGCACCAGCCATTGCCCATGGAACTCCATGAGGCGGGCTACTCCAGCAGTAGTGATGAGCCACTGGAGAGGGGTTACTATTACTTTGGCCAAGGCAGAAGTCCAGCCCAGGCCCATAACAATGCACAACTTAGCCTGGATACAGCCTCTTCATGCTCCATGGCATCTCCAGATGATATGTCAACTAGGTCTGGAGACTCAGGTCTGCACAACCTTACCCCTGACCCGACTAGATGTCAGTCAGGGCAAGGTGGAGATGGCATGAGTACTCCTGTTAAGAGCATCGGTGATGAGAGGTCTCCAACAAGCATTACAATCCCCAGTCCTATGAAACAAGAAAGAGACTCCCCCTCAGATATACAGCATATCAATGAGCCTGTCAAAGAGAATTTTGAAGAATCAGCGTGGACAGAGAAATCAACTGACAAAGAGGAGGTAACAACAGAAAAAACCCCTGACCGTGAGAGTGATTCAGACACAAGTAAATCGACAGAAAAGCTAGAGAAATGGCCAGACGAAGATAAATGCCCGGCTGTATACAGAAAATTAAACAAAGAGGTGACAGAAAAAAGCTATTGTTATGAGGAGACAGTGTACCAAGGGGTGCAGAGCAAATATGACCCAGATGCAAGAGACTCAGTCGAACAATCCCCGGCAGCTCTGTCTGACTCCAGCCACAAAGATCATTTTGGCCAAGAGATGAAATCAGAGGCATTCAAATCAGAGTCTCCAACTGCATCTGAGAGCTCAGTGAAAACGCTGCCTTTCATTTCTAGGGGTGACCTTGAGCAGGATCAATATTCCACAGAGAAGGAGGACAGCTCAGAGAACACCTCTCCAACCCCCCAAGTTGAGGCCCTGGAAGAGAGCAACTCAGACAAGACAGAGAGCAGAGATCAGGAGAGTGAAGAACGGAGGGAAGAGGAGGAGGAGGAGGAGGAGAGAGGAGAGGGGGAGGCGAATGAAGATGAACAAGAAGAAATACAGAAACAACAACAATGTTCTCCTTCCCCTCCTTTGTCTGCAGAGGTTAGAGAGGAACTGGGGGAGGGGGAGAAACTGAGCCAGTCATCGACTGAGGAGCCCATGAATAATAGAGATGGACCAGAGAAGCTTTCTGAAGATCTGGGCAGCAGAACAGAGTGTCAGAGTGCGGAGCTCCATACTGACAATGAGTTTACAGGGGCACCTGCTCATCCAAATGCAGCTGCGGCAGCTGCTGCAGCAGATGCTTCTGCAAGAGAATCAGCCATTGGAGATACTGCTCCTCAGCCTCAGTCTGCAATGCCAGTCTTCTCTGCTCTCAATGACAAGGCAACACCTTCAGCTCAGGCCAGAGATCATATTGATCACGGTGATGCTAAAGTGTTGGAGCCAGACTCTCCTCAGCTGCCAGGAAAGTCAATACTTCCCTCAGCCCCCTCCTGGGCAGACACTCCACCTTCCCCCAAAAAAGGTGATGAGGACATGGAACCAGGCATTAGCTGCGCTAGTGCTGTGACCCCCTTGGCCAAGCCAGAGCCTGTGGCACCTTCTGCTCAGCCGAGGGCATTTGGACGTAAGCATGCCAGGGGCAGAAGGAGAATCATTCATTCAGGTGTGGGAATCAGGCGACAGCTAAGCTTGGAGAGGGAGGGGCAAAAAGAAGCAGAAGGAGCCCACTCGCCTACACAAAAACCGAGCATGCCTCCAAGCAAAACTGTGCTATTCTCAGAACAAATGGACCTAGCTCATCAAGAATCTATAGTAAGCCAGACTCCAAAAATGCTAAGTGATGGTTTTCGTTCAAGAATGTGTACACGCTCCTTCAATGCACCAGATTTGCCACCTAAAATTGAATCTCATGTGAAAAGAAAACCTGGCCCAAAACCAGGTTCAAAGCCTGGGCCCAAACCAGGGCCAAAGCCTGGGCCAAAACCAGGGCCAAAACCAGGAGCAAAACCAGGGCCAAAGCCAGGGCCTAAACCTGGCTTAAAGCCTGGGCCAAAGCCTGGGCAAAAAACCGCACTAAAACCAGGAACAAAACCAGGACTAAAACCCGTGCCAAATGAACCAGAGCTACCCACAAAAATTGAGATTCCTCTAAAACGAAAACCCGGACCTAAACCAGGTTCAAAACCTGGGGCAAAACCTGGGGCAAAACCTGGATCAAAACCTGGACCAAAGCCTGGTCCAAAACCAGCTCTAAAGCCAGGTCCAAAACCAGGACCCAAGCCCGGAGCCAAGCCTGTGGATGTTTTGCTCCCGACTGACACTGCACCCATCAAGGCCCCAGTGGGTCGCCCTAAAGGTTCAGTTTCTAAAGCAAAACTGGTGCAACAAGAAGAAACTATTCAACCTTTAACAGGACTGCAAAGCAGGAGTAGGAAAAGTCTTAAAACTACAACATCACAGGTAAACCAGGATGTAAAACCAATACAAGAGGAAAAACAAGCACACCAGGAGGCAAAGGCACCAGAGAAGGAGACCAAAAACATGGTATTGAGATCCAGAAAGCCCTCGCAGGAAAAGCTGTCAAAAGAAAAAGAGAAAGTCATAGAAGCAGATATTGTATCCCAGACAATAACGGAAATTACAGCCAGTGAGGTTTCTGAAAAAGTTGAAGAGCTCATAACTGTGGAACAAACTCTGACTCCTGTTCCTAATGAAGAGAAAAACGTTGATGTCCCAGGAGACTCACCTGCACCACCTACAGAACCAGTCCCATCAGAGCAACCTGAAGAAAAGGCACCAATTCCCCTAAAACGGAAACCTAGCCAAGAACTTTCTACAACGCCAATAAAGAAAAAGAGGGGTCCAAAACCCAAACCCAAAAACTTAGCACCGCAACCTGCTCTGCCGGAAGAGGCGCTCCCCACACCTAAAGAGAAAAGTGTTCGAGGCCCCAGAAGAAAGCGAGGGCCACCCAAGAAACCTTCTGTTGTCGCTCCTGTAACCAAAGACACTTCCCCCAACATTAGCGGACCTGACGTCCCTATTGATGTGCCTGTGGTGCCTCCTCAGTGCCCCACTAAAACAAAAGTCCTCCCACCTCGCAAAGGCAGAGGGCAGAAATATGAGGCCATGGTGCAGAAGATTACATCTCCTAGCTCAAAGAAACACCTTCCAATACCCCAGATAGACAGCAATCTTACCGATGATGTGACAACCAAGCCTTTGTCGGAACATGTCTTAAAAGATGGTGAGACATCTATGCTGGTAAATAACACTGAGTTGATAGAAATTGGACAAGGCGATGTGAAACAGCACGAAGGGGCAGCGAGAAAAGAGGAGGCGACGCAAGAAAGAGAAAAGCATGAGTTGAGTCATGAGGCATCGACGCCAGAGGGAGTCAGACAGGGGGTAGAAGAAGAAGCTGTAAACAAGAATGAGACAAGACAGGAAAGCATTAAATCTGAGACACAACAAGATGTCGTAGCTGACAAGGTTTGGACTTCAGCGGAGACCCCAGTAGAAGTCAAGGCTACAGGTGAGTGGGCACAACAGGCCTCTGAAGATCCATCTACTGCTGCCACCAAGTCTGCCAGAACTAAAAGGAAGAGGTGGGCTATGGTGGAGAGTACAGATGCCTCAGTAGTAGCCTTGGAAGCAGGAAGCTTAATAGTTACAACGCCACGACTAGCCAAACAGAGGGCCATTAAAAACAACCATGAGATGCATTTAAAACAGAGGAGGAAGAAAAGAAAAGGCCAAGCCCCTCTGGAGGAAACAGAGGCAGCCGAGCAGACAAAGGCGGAAACAACAGAAACGCAGGAGAAAGTGGAAGAGAAGGTAACCCCTACCGAGTCCACAGTACCTCTGCCAATCAGCCCAGATGAGATCACAGAAGCCCCCCAGGTTACCAGTACAGAACTCATCCAAAAACCTCGAAGAGGCAGAAAACCATCAGCAAACCCAAACAAAAGGAATAGAAGCAAAGCCTCATCAGAGCAGATTCCTGGCAAGCCAGTAAAGCTCCACAAAAAGCCTGGGCCAAAACCTGGGATGAAAGATGCCATCGAGGTGATTGAGGCAGTGGTGAGGGCTGCAGGATGTGAACAGGCTGAGAAAGAGGAGAAAGAAAAAGAAGAAAATGAAAGAAGGGAAACTACAGAAAAAGAGGAAACATGTATTGTGGGTCCTGTCGTGACAGTATCCGAAAAACGGACTGAGATCATTTCTGTAAAAAGAATCAGGCGCAGACCAGTCCATCAAAACTCCAAACTGTCTTTCTGTCCTTACGTACGGATTAACAACTCCAGAGACTTTTCCTCTTGGTGTGCCATAGTCAATAAGCCCGAGGATGCAGTTGTATTTCAGAGACGTAGAAAAAAGGGCATACTCCGAATGAGGAATCCTTTTACAGTTGCAAAGGTAGTGCCGCACACTGCTGCCATGCTACAGGGACCCACGGTAAATAAAACTCTAACCGGTAGGTGTCTTACATGCAGCCTGTGTGGAAAGCCAGCAAATTACAAAGACCTGGGCGATTTGTGTGGACCCTACTACACAGAGGAGGGCATCCCGCGGAAGATTTTGACCATTGGGCACACCGAACCCTTCAGGGAAGAGTCAGAGCAGATCAATGACGACAACAGTAGCAGTAACAAAGAGTCGGGCGACTCCTCAAAGAATGAGGGCGAGGATGGCACAGAAAAGGAGGAAAGTACAGAAGCGTCCACTCAAGATAGCAGCGGTAGCCGGCACCATCACTGGCGATTTCGACGGGCGGAAAGAACAGAAAGATCAGGTCGGGAGGGTGGTCCACGACGATTAACGCTCCGTGAGAGGTTCAGGAGGATGAGGCAGCTCCAGGCCCAGCACAGGCACAGCACAGGGGCCCCGGGGGACCAAGAGGGCAATGACAGCATGTTCCAAAGGCTCCAAATGGAAGCAGAGGCTAAGGAGCACTGGGCCCATGAAAACTGTGCCATCTGGACCAAAGGGATAATTATGGTAGCTGGGAGGCTATATGGACTGAAGGAGGCTGCCAACAACTCAGCCCAAACGGTACGATAGCAATTATCACCAGTGAGTCTTCTGAAATGTTATTTGGGAGTTACTGTATACAGTCACTTTCAGAATTGCTGTTAACTTTTGACATTTCCCCTCTTTTTTTTCTCTCTGTCCCTGTGTGCCTCTATCGGTCAATTTGTTTGTTTCTTTACTGGTCTTGGTCCATATGTCCATCTGTCTGACTAACCCCAGAGCTGCTACAAGTGCCAGATTGTGGGGGCGTCCCTCAGCTGCTGTTGGAGAGGCTGCTCTCACAAATACCACTATGTCTGCGCCAAAGAGATAGGTAAGAGACCACAGTGAGAGAGGAAGAGCGCAACAAGGGATTAAACAGCAAGAAAGGCACAGAGAGAGGGAGGAGAAATGAGGAGGGAAATTGGGGATGGGGAAACTGAGCGTGGGTTGAGGGGAGGGGGCAATAGGGAAAAACTCAAATAAGCCAAGTAGAAGAAAAGGAGGAAAATGAAAAGAGAGTGAAGAAAGAGAGGGGAGGAGAAGTGGATAAAACGAGAGAGGGGAAAATGCATCAAGGAGCAACATTATTGAGTGAGAGGAGAGATGTCTGAGAGTGCTAGGAGAGCGCGAAACAGGAACGGGAGGGAGCTTTGAATGAAGGGGATGATGAGAGGAAAGTGGGACCCTGGAGTGTGCAAGAAGGAGAAAGGGAAGGAGATAGAGGGAGGAGGGTGTGTATGTGTGCATTATTGACCACAACCCCTGTGGCTCCATCCATCCATGCTGCTGTCTGGGGACTGAATGTGCATGTGTGTGTGTGTCTGCATGAATCTATGTGTGTGTGTGTGTGTGTGTGTGTGTGTGTGCCTTCCCCTATGTGCATCTTGCAGCCATGTAGCCTATGTACGTTCTCCACAGTGCTCGTGTGTGTGTGTGTTGTCGATACCAGTGAGTGTCTGTGTGTCAGCTCATATGTGACATGGCCTCCCCTTGTATTACCTCATGCCAAGGAAGTACAGTGTGAGGATTAGAAGGCCCGCCACGTCTGCCGAGCCAGCACAGGGAGCAGAGCAAGGCCCTTTTTAATCCTGCTGAGTGCACCAGCCATATCTGACTGCCTGCCTGCATTGCAACTCATCCACTCAGTCTCTCTCTTTCCTCTGTTGCTCTACTTCTCTTGCTTCTTTTTTTTTCCTGTTCATTTTCTAAAAAAAAAAAAAAAAAAAAAAAAAAAAAAAAAGTAACCTTATCTCTGTCATTTATCTACTGTTTATTTGGGTTTTTCTTAAGCGGGGCTGTAGCAGTTTTTCGCGCACATCCACCTGCTGTGTGTTTCATTTGTTGGTGTTATCGATCTGTGATACCGTGGCTCATTCTCCTCTCCTTCTCTTTGCTTTTCTCTCTCTGTCGACCAGGCTGCACATTCCACGAGGATGACTTCTCCATCAAATGTCCTAAACATGAGGTAAGGAAAAAAAACAAACAACTGGTACATGCATTCATATCAGTTAACACCAGAAGTCTGCTTTAACAGTGAGTCTTTGCATATATAAAAGAAGGGAAGGTTAGATGGAGGGGATGTCTGGACTAGGGATGGGTATCGTTAGGATTTTATGAATCTAATTCTCATTTCGGTTCTGGTTATCGATTCCGGTTCCTAACGTTTCCTTATTTCCATTCCAAAAACAAAAAAGCAGGAAGCCAAATGTATATTTAACATATTAATTTCCCAGACGTGGTGCATTTTCCACATTGGCCGCTGTCTCTACTAAAATGAATCTTTTTTTATTTATTTTTTTACATTACCCCTTTTCCACCGAACAAGAACGGGTGCTAGTTCCGGGCTGGTGGTTAGTTGGTTCAGATCCCGTTTCTCCTATGAACCGGTTTACTTTTCCAAGGAGCCAAGTCGGGGCCGCGTCACGTTAAAGGTCAGTACGTCACTGCATAGGTAGCCGGTTCACAACAACCGGTCGCTAGCAAGCTAGCCGCTGTTAACAAACTACTGTTACCCTGTTACTATCAGTCCATGAAAAAGATGTTTTTTTTCAGCGGATATTCTAGTTACAACATGTTTGAGTTAACAGTGGAAAAGGGGTAACTTTCAACCGCTTTCCCGGTCCATTTCCTGTTGTCATGCGGCGTCACGTGACGTGTTAGATACGTAACAGACAGGTCCTGGCAGATATCAAAAGTCCGTTTGCAGCCGTTGTGTAAAATGAGCGCATCTAGGAACCGATAAGCAACTGAAATTATATTTTTTTATGGGTACCCGGTACTCACTAAATTTAATTCGGTTCCTACTCGTTACCCAACCCTAGTCTGGACCCGTGTTGTGCACCTCCACCCTTCACACATTCCTGTCAGCAGCACGTGACTGGATAGATGATGCAGTTCTTGCAAAACAGAAGGAATCAAAGGGTTCGTCTGATGGTGACTGTACCCTGACAGCCACTATCCTTCCTCGATGCTAATAAAAGTTACACATGAAGGCCAGGGTCTCATCTTGAATTTCTCGTCGTATTGTGCGTTTCTATCACTCAACACCTCCTGCCCTGACCACTGCAGCTACAATGGGTCACCGTTTCTTGAGCGTATGTGAACAGTCACAGGGCAGCTGTCCTGGAGATACACGCCATCTGGTGGTGATGCGTTCCCACTGCAGCAACCAGAGGAAGGTCAAATGTGGGGGGGTGGCAGGGAGAGTTAGAGATGCTGACATTCAGGAGGGAGCAGCGGTGCATTGAGGCAGCGGTGGCAGTAGCCTCCCATCCTCCCTCCCCTCCCTGCATCTCTCCATCCCTCCCTCCCTCCTTTTCCCTTTCCTGTTCTCCTCTGTGCAGACTGACAGGGATGAAAAGCTGGCTGCTGATCAAAACACCCCACCCACCATCACTGCCTGCTATCCTCCCCACATGCTCCCTCCACCATTTCTCTCTCTTGCTCTCTCCCTCTTTCTCTCATTATTTCTCTTTCCTCCTTCGTTTTTTTTCCCCTTATTTTTGCTTCTTCGCTCCCCTGCTGCTCCCCAGCTACCTCAGTCTCTCACTCTGTTCACCTCTCATCTCCTGTGAGCTCCCTTTTTCCATCTTCAGTCGCCCTCCCTTCATCCTTCCTCATCCCCCTTTTCCCCCTCGTTTCTTTCTCATCTTCTCCACTCCTCTCCCCACCTCTCTTCACCTCAACTCCCACGTCTAAGCAGCAGAAATAGAGTGTGAGAAACAGAGAGAAAAAGGAGAACAAGTCAGAGAGAGATTGTTGTTAGCGGGCTGAGGCAGAGCTGTCATCAGCTGAGGGATCTGAAGGTCTGTGTGTGTGTGTGGGTCTGTGCCGTGCCAATTTACGCTGAGCAGCCTAATCAAAGGGAAGAGCAGACACACACGCACAAACACATACACACAAATGCACGCAACCCTTCCCCACCCATGGGTCCCCCCTCAGATATTCTCCCCTGCATGTGCACACACGCTGGCTTCAGCCGCGGATCCTCAAGTGCTTAAGGAAATGTGCCGTGTGTGTCCACACAGGTTCATTAACAGGTTACCTGTAAGCTCGCACACGTACGCACGTAGTGAGAGCGATAGGCAGAAACAGGAAAAACAGACTGTTTTGTGCTGCGCCTGAGTGGGAACAAAAGACGAATGGGGGCAGTTACATCAGAGAGCGGCAGACTGAAAGAGGCAGAGATAGAAAGAGAAAAGAAGGGCAATACGAGAGACAAGCAGCAAAGGGAGAGACACTCTGTGATGGAGAGGCGAGGAGAAAACAAGTGAGACTGAAGGTGTGAAAGAATCAGAGTTACTCCTGGGAGGTAAACGGGAAGAGAGGGAGGAGGGGGGTTCGAATCTGGAGATAGAGAAAGATGTAGAAAGATTGAAAGAGGGAAAGATAAAAGACAGAGAGCTGAGCTGCTGGTCTGAGTCCAGGGCATAAGGATGGGCAGCTGGCAGTTCAGAGAGGAAGAGGGTGAGAGTGAGAAAGAAATAGAGAGGGGCTGCAGAAGAGTAAAAGGGGAAAGAAAGTGCTCCACCACCACCACCACCACACCAGTGCAATTAGGAGGCGTTCCTGCTGTGTCTTTCACAGAGGAGCTGGTTCACTGGTCAGCTGCATCCATCTCCCCACATCTCATGTGCACTGCAGCCAGCTTGCTTTTTATGTCACCACTCTGCAGATGTGCACAGAAACACTCTCACATGGTGTCATGCCCACAGCACCTGCAGTGTACCTGTCTGCACATGTGATGCAGCGTTTGTGAGATTCAACAAATTACAGTGTCTGAGTGTTTGCAAGTCAGAAGAGGAAGACCACAAAATCAGAAACCTCTTATGGCGCAGCTCGTACCTTTGTATCCTCTGTGTGTGTGTGTGTGTGTGTGTATGTGACTTGTGTTTACATCGGTCTCTCTACGCTTCCTCTACAGGACCTGTAAGATATTCCTGTGTACCACCTCCACCACCGACTCCACCTCCCCGCCAGGCACCACCAATCTGAGCTATTCAAATATGCTGACCTTACAGCCACCGATACTTAAAAACAGGGTGATGACTGGTGCAGGACCGGCGTTGGCCAGTGGGACTGGGGGGAGGGTAGAAGGCTGCACTGAGGTGGAGCTAGGAGCAATACAAACCCCGGAGAGAGGCTCTGCAGAGAACAGCTGGCCCCTGAACCCGGCCTACAAATGTGTTTTCTCACCTGAGCTCCTTACTGCGAGGCAGGAGGCGGTGACACTGTTTAACAGGAGGATAGGCTGCGCTGTAGTGACTGTGTGCCTAAGGCCCGGTGCACACGGGGACTGTTTGAAATGCAGAGCGAGGAATGCGTGTGTGTTCTGCCTTCGGATGGGTTGCTATCATATTCAGACACCTGGTGGACACTGATTGGACAGGAACATCCCTCTGGCCACCTTGTCTGTGGGCCAAGAGATGTGTGTGTGCGCGCGTGTGTGTGTGTGTGTGTGCGATAACCACGGAACTGTCATTCTATTACCACATCATCAGTGCGTTTGTGCATATGTGTCAGTGTGAGTGTGAAGAAAGTGCATCTCCAATTCAAGATGTCATGGATCAGAAATAAAAAAACAGAAAAAAAAAAAAAAAAAAACAGCAGCCAACCACTGGATGTACTATCTCAATGTGTGCGTTCGTGTTTAAAACAAACAAGGAAACCATACATGATGATGGGCTTTACAGGTT
>OOFC01004123.1:5408-18412 GCA_900323345.1 Pseudochromis fuscus | reverse complement strand
CTTAAGAGAGTTTGTGCAGGACTGTTTACAGACTGTTTACATTTCTCTACTGATGTTGTAATGATACAAAGCTGGTTAAAAATCAGTTACTTTAGTGCCTTTTCAAGCTTCAGAGAAGTTTATTTGTGTTGTTTACATGATTTTTTGCACTTGATTGCTGAAATTTTATTTATCATTTATTTATTCATTAATTTTTCTTTATTTGAAACTTATTTGTCTTGTCTTGTCACTGGCTGTTCAGTGGTTAATTAATGTCCAGCTGTTAATGACTGTTATACATCTTGCATCACTTACAATATATTTACATTTAGATAATACATAACCAGTCTTTCATGATCTCAGTTATGTGTGGGTGCATACTTTATGCATTAATGAGCGTGGTGGTTCTTGCTGTGAGACAGATGTTGCTCCAGGATGGGGGTGTACGAGACTGTGATTGGAAAAATCAGAGTATACCCACTACAATAAACTAGACTACATCACTGGTTGAATGTAACAAAAGAAAAAGGTCAGAGTCTTGGTTTGATTGAACAAGCAAAGCAATTTATTTACAAACATACACAGGTAATAAGTGTCGCCCATGAGTCTTTCCTCTCAGAGTTTTTTAGTGTGCATCTCACAGCGGATTCTTTGGGCTTGCTAACAGAAATAAGCTCAGTATTTTTCCACCTTAAATCGACACCATTCACTCTTGATACCAATTTGGTTCACTCTTGTGATCATGTCAACTCAAATACCATGAATACTTGGAGCAGCATCAAATACTATTTTTCAAGTAGGCCTTTTGTATGTTTCTGATTTGGTGGCCTCTCAATACTTTGTGGTAGTGCGTGGTTTTCAGATCAAACAACAACAAAAAAAAATCAAGTTGAGTATTTTTCAAGTGGTCACATTGGGAAAATTGTCAAAAATTTTGTTTAAACATTGATTTCAAATCAAATGTATTTGATCCATCATTGATCCCGTCATTGGGATCTCGTTTAAATTGTATCTCCTCCTCAGAAAGGTCAGAGGTCAGTGAAGGAGACGTGTCCCTGAGGCCTGAAGGGACTCAGTCTTGCTCAAGGACAAATTGGAAAGATTATTTCTGGCACTGGGTCTCTGCCCACATCCTCCAGGCAAAAGACCTTTTCTTCTCAGAGCATCCTGATGCCGCACTCAATGCTGATCCTGATCACTGGTTAATGGCATTTTTGCACTCATGAACAGCTCTTAAGAACAACCATCTTGACCCCATTAAAGCACTGTAAATGTGCTAGCAATACACTCTAACATAGAGCACAGGAAATTCGACACTGATAAAAGTGGGTCTGGACTCTAGAAGTTCAAAGCAAGCATTTGATTGGTAGAAAATGAATGGAATACTTCAGTGAAAATAGGAAATCACATCTTTTCTGTAAGTACCTGTGTACAAACAATCATCAGTTTCCATGCTGAGAGATGTGGCTAGAAAATTTGTGAACAAACCAGAAGAGAGGAAAAAGAGATCAAAGGTTCATTCAAATGACTTGTGAGTGTGGTGTTTATGAACACAGCTTATTTTTCAGGAGTTAGTTCCCAAGCTCATTAAAAATCTGAAAAAAATGTCCCCTTGCCCTCGAGTCTTGCAATATTCAAAAAGTGCACTTTTAAGACGATGACTTGCGAAAAGATGAGTCACGCTGAGGAATAACAGTCCAGCCAAAACCAGCCACTTAAAAGGCTGTTGTTTAAAATTTATGCAGGTCATGAGGCAACCAATCATACCAAATGTTTACAAGATGGAGATTAATGAAAAGACATAATAAAAATGTTACAATCATTGGTTTGTTTCAACTAAGAAAAAGTCCACCATTCAGATTCAAATGAATAAGCTCTCTTAATCAACAAGAGAGGACTAAAATATACAAAGTTATGAAGATAAGGAGATGTGAAACATGCAAACTAGAAAAAAAAACAACTTGTTTGCAGACGGCTGAATCCTTTCTTTCAGAAGTCCATGTAGTGATGGTGGCTGTCAAAGTTTCTTTAAAAACATGTGTCCCTTTGGCTGATTTCTGTTCCAGGAGATGAAGGGAAGTGTTGTTGTGTGTAGTGATGAACGGCTGCAGCTCACAGACAGCCGGCGGTACCTTAAAGTTGTTAAAACGAGTCGAGGAGAGATGTCGGAGGATGGATACCGTGGGAAGCTGAGGATCAGGGGGAGAACCTGCTGGTCGTCCTCCTGATGGGTCACTAATGCTAGGAGGTCTGCAGCAGGCGTCTGTAGTGGGGCATGATCTCATGTTCTGGCAGATGCAGGTTGAACTCCAGCGCCACCAGGACTGGAAACTCGAAGGCTATCAACTCTCTGCGGTTCACTCTGAACCTCTCCTCCAGTTTCTGGCAGATGAATAAAATGAAAGTCAAGATGAAACAACAGATGCTTCTCAGTGACTCATAAACCCCCCACACACACTGAGGAATTAACCTGCTCTGCTAACAGCACACTGAGGTCTGCAAGGTGCCTCGTTTTAATGGAGTCAACAGAAAAACAGAAATTATCACTGAAGTAGCAGTAATTTTATACACAGAAATCAGTTTCCTTTTTATAACAACTTATATTTAGACTGTGAAATAAATCTTCAGGCACCTTTTAAAGTCTGGTAAAATATACCAATAATAGTTAAGGTTTGGACTTTGAGATTTCAGGTTTGTAATAAAAAGTTTGTAAGAGCCAGATCTCTTGTACATGTGTAAATCATACCACTTTCTGTGTGGCACGTATCCCTTACTTAATTTATTTGACTGCTAAGAGCTTGATAAACCCAAATTTGACTGCCAGTGATGTACCTGCTGTATCATTGTTTATGTCACATGTTAAATCTTGACACAAACTGGGGACATGGTGTTGAAAAAGGATCCAAATAAAAATACAAGTTCATGATGACCACCAGTGATGTACCTCCCTCTGCTGCTTTGCATCCTGGTATAACAAGATGCTTTAAATCTGTCTCACCGTTCCCAACATGCTAATGAAACTTCAATACAAATTCACTCTGATTTAACTTTAAACAACACTGGGAATAGTTCCTGTTCCTGTACAGAAATACAGGAAATGCTGAGATTTTCTTAACTGACAATATTCAGCCCTGATTTCTGGTAAAAACTTGATCTGACTAGGATCATATGTCAACAATTATTCTCTTTTGTATTTATTTCACACGGTGGCTTAAAAGCACACTATCTGTATCTGTGTAAAGCTTAAAATTCATATCGGCAAATGATCTCTCTTGTAAAAATAAACCTTTAAAGCCCTGTCACTTGGATTGGTTCACATAGATAAGCTCGAATAATCAGAACCACATTTCTTTCTGGACAGTTTTATTGACTGTGATTTGGTTAAACTCTTTAATTTAAAACTGAATGGCGACACAGCCTTGATTTTTGGAGGTGTGCGTGAGGACACTTACGTCTATAAGAAGCTTAACCTCGTGTTTCTTGAGGTCGCCGCCGATCTTTGCCGCCAGAAGGACGCAAGCTCCGGCACAGAGTTTACGATTCTGTTTGTTTAGTTTGCCTTGAAGAACTAGTTTTTCAAAGTAGACAAAAGCCATGGCGACCGTCGGTTCCTCGTACCCACATTCGTCCTGGGCCAGCTTTCTTATCTCCCTTTTCAAGCTGCACACAGTTAAAAAATAGAATGAGGAAGGAAAACAGAAAGGAGGAAATTAATAGAAAGTACAGGACACGAGTCAAACAGCTCATGTTAACACCGAGGGACACGTTAAATCAGCTTCATTGTAAACTGGCTACACTTCTCTTTCCATTTTACCTCCTTATCTTGCTGAGCGTGAGCCTGATGTGAGGGAATTTCTCCTTGAAGGTCTCGTTCATGTCCTTCTTGAGGTCAGAGGGTTTGACGTATTCAATGACCGTAGTCTGGAGAGGAAAACGAGAGGTGGTGTCAAAATGACCACACACTCAGCTCTGAGTAAAGTGACTGGATCCTCACACCACAGTGTTGGATTCCAGCACCTCACAGTGAGGCTTACTGATCGCTGGTGTTACCTGTGCCACTTAGGATAAGCTGTGATATTCTAGATATAACTTACTAGTTACTTTTTTAATGAGATTTGTTGATGAAAAGAAGAAAATACATATCACTAAAATTCAACATATTACTAAAACTGCCAAACAGAGTTGATACAAACTTTACCTGATTACTAACCAAGCTTTTTTTGCCTTCATCAGGCTTGTATGTAACTACCCTCAGTGCTTGTTAGAGCATGCTTCAAGTACCAGGTGGGTGAGTCACATTAAGACAGCTTAATGAGGGGCTGAGAGTTTAGGCTTGGGATCCCTGTAGAGTCCTGTCTATTAATCAGGGAGATTATAGTGAATATTATCTTGTTATTGTTAGCTGTTGCACTACTCTGGTGAATATGTTTTAATGCTGGGAGGAATTGTGGTAAATGTAAAAAAACAGGACTAAATGTGAAAAACAAACTGCATTTTTATTAGAAGTAAGTGTGTATTTCTAAAATGTATTATTATTACTATTATGATAGTATAAATCCTTGTTTTGAGGTTTCAAACTAGATCAGGAGTGGTTTAAAGTTGCACTTTTATTGTGAAACATTGTGTAGTATAAGTTTAATGTACTCATATCACCTGTATTTGAACTGTTTTGCCCCACTCGCATCCATCTTAAGGACACATGATGCAGTGCTACTAAAAATATAAGGGCGACTTTCAACATGCATGTACAGCACTGCCTGCACAACATGGAGTGTGAATAATGGCATATGTAGCATAAAGGAGAACAAATGCTAAAAAATGCTGAGCATTAAAAACAACACTTACTGAGCTTAATCCTGTCTCCTCTGAATGTGTCTCACACTGACTTATGTAAACATGCAGTGTGTGAGAAAACTATTCTGCACCTCTACCAGTAACTGAACATGTTTTTAAAATTATTTCATACACTTATTCAAGGCCATACAAGTTTCTTCAAATACATGGTTAGTTAAAGCTAATATTATCCTCTGCTTAGACCAGCAAGTTCAGTTGGTGTCATGTCTTCCCAGCAGCACCGAGTTCGACCCCTGAAATGCTGAGAATTTACTGGTCCCATTCCTGTAGTAAACACAATAGCTATTGTTGTCAGATGCTGGCTTTTGTAATTGGAGGAAGAGAGGACAAAAAAAAAAACAGCCTGGCCTTGACTAACATTTCAACTATGTCAGTCCTTGTTGTGTATTCTGTAGCAAAAACAGAGTCCGTGAAAAGAATGAGGTAGGAGTCTGGTTGTGTTTTTTTTTTCTTTTCTTTTTCCGGAAAAGTGTGAGAATGATAAGTGCTGTGGAGCAAACACTCGGCTGCTGCTGGTGCCGGTGGAGTGGCTGTTTAATAGCTGCTGCCTACTACACCGAGATAAAGTATGTGTATGCAGTTAGGCCGTGAAAAAGTGGGAGAGAGATAGATCCAATGACCTTGCTGATTAAAACTGTCTGAAACATCCTCCTGGCCCCTTTTCAAAAACTGTTGATAAAATTCAGGAGGAATTTTTATAGAAAAAAAATAAAAAATACTGCAGATGAGTCTTTCCGGTGTTATTGTTCTTGTTTGTCGTGGGAAAAACTGAGCAGAAAACCTTCATACTGCAGAACATTTCAACAAAACATCTCAAATCTTTCAGCAAATTTTGTCCTAGATTAAAAACAACCTTTTCCATCCTGCTCTCAGGAGGACGAGGAGGCAGTTGTTGTTGTTGTTGTTGCTGCTGCTGGTTGTGTGTCAGACACAGGCAGACTATTTTCTCACCATGTAGGAGGGGAAGATGAGGACTCTCTTGTGTTTTCCACAAGGCCACTGTGGGTCATCCAGCAGATTGGGGTCGTACTCACGAAAGTCTCCCAAATCATTCCCTGTCATAAACACAACAGCCGAGGTTGAGCCGAGAGTTTCCGTTTCCAATAAAACTACACTAGATAATGAAAAACCAAGGGTGCGGATTAAAAAACATTCATAATGAATACGATAAGTACTCGCTGGCAGTCGACTAACCTGTGTCTAAGCTGCTCTGGTTGCTGTTGGCTCGGCCCAAACTGAGGCTGCGGTGGCTCGCGTTACGAGACTGCGAGAAGGACGAGGTGGAGTCGATTGTGTTTCTTCGACCACCCAGCACATTAGTGGGATACAGGAACTGGGTGTAGGACACAGTCTGCAAACAGAAGTGTAGTTATAATGTCTCTGTTTCACAAAAAGCCCTCAAAACATTTGCTCTTACATCACTGCTGTTAATATGATTACATTCACAGCATGTTGTCTGAGCAGGAAAAGCACCAAACTGAGCTTCTCCTGCACAATAACAGAGACTGGAAATGACTAAATGGCTCCAAGGAATGCAGCTGGTAATAATGTGGTTAATTGCACCTGGGGTTTCCATGGTGACACATCAACATGCATCAAAATAAAACCGCACTTCAAATATTTTAAAGTAAAACAAAATATTAGCTTTTTCCCTTATTTAATTCACCAAATTTATAAATGTATAACATAAATCTCTAAAATAAAAGTTTAATATTTGAAAACCAGCAGTTTGTTTGACGAGCTAGCTTAGTACAATGTTAGCTTATGTAACAGCTAGCAGCTAATAAGCTTGTGGGGGAGCTAATGTTCGTCCTAAAACGCAGCACTAATGAGCTATGACCAAGTTAATGTCTTCAGTGCACACAAATTTAACACACTTATGAATGAGAGGATATCGTGGAAAAGAGTTGTTTTGCATTATTTAGTGTTACTTCAGTGGAAACACAAGTGTAAGACATATGTTAGCTACAGACATCATCACATTTAGAAGGTTTTTAAAGCAACGCAAATAAAATGTTTTGTCTTGCAAAGTTAAATGACTTTAAGTTTGTCTAGAACAGAAACTGTATAGATTTCAATCACTTTTCACACATATTTATATATATGATCCACTTTCAAACAGATTCAAAGTTACAGTAGTGTAGAACATTATCTTTTTTGTTTTTTCTGTATGTGCATAAATTGTCAAGTCAAGAGTTTGGCATTTGAATGTCCTCATATTGCATTTTTGTGAACACATTTAGATATGAAGGGAGGAGTGAGGAGGCTGGTCTGACCCTTGAACCTGAGGTCACTGCCTAATGTGTTTGAGCCTTGAGACCAGACCCTTCGATCAAACTAACCACACCCATAAATCTGCCTCTTTTGAAGACTAGTGTCTACTTAATAATTATGTTCATATGGACCACCAGATAGCTGATAACAAGAATTAACTTTAGCTAAAGACGTCGAAATGACTTGTGGAAAAAATGTAGTGACCGAGTATTTCATGATTGAAAATGATGATTTCTTTGAAGTCAATTGAGCCAGAGTTTTTTGGAGCCAGCATTTATCGGCCGCCAAGAGTATTGCACTTGTACATTGGTCTTATTTCTGAGACATGGTTGTTTCATCCACTTCTACATACAGTCTTGCATTTTTAACCCTGTTCATAAAATGTGGACGCCTTCATATTTATAAACACATAGGTTTAGTTATCTCTACTTATGCATCTTCTGGTCTAACCCAGAGGAATTAAGTTACTGTTTTTGAGAAGATGCATGTCATCAAAACAGTAACAATGATCCACATCACACATCCATATTAGCCTCTTCTTTTTTTACCTTTCCATCAGCTCCCAACTCCACTCCTTCCAGCCCAATCACCATCTCCTTGGCACTGACACCTCCTGACGGGTGACGCTGACGCCCTCCTTCCAGCTTTGCATCCCTAATGAGCAGGAGATTTTTTTTTTTAGTGCTTTCACCACACAAATTATGCTGCAGCTTCCTCTTTCCTCTACAGTCTTGCTGAGGCCTGTTCTAGCTCATCTCTTGACGCTCACATCTCTACTTCACAGGTATAGGCCCTGTATCGATCTGCGCTCATCAGCTGGCCTAGTTTCTGTAATTGCTTGTGTCTCTGGGTGCGTCTCAGGGCAATCAGGAATAAAGTGCACCCTCGGGAGGAAGGATGGAGGAGAATACAGGTTTTTGTTTTTTTTTCATCCTTGAAGTCCAGCCTCTTCAAACCCAGCTGCTGCCTCACCAATGCCTGAAATGCCATACTGCTGTGGGAGATTTGCAGCAGGTCAAATACTCTCCTGAAGCAGAAAACAGATGGCTGGAGAGCATGTCAGTGTAGAAAAACACCGGACAGCTCTGGACTGTACACTTTATTTATTTCTGTATTTAACGCCTGCTGCTAGCAAAAAGCTAACACAAATTTTTGCATAAACCATAGCAGTAGCAAACAATTATACTAATTAAAGTAAACATTGGTTACTGCTATGATTTAACTTCATCTGATAGTTTTAGGTCACTGTCAGTAAAGGCTAATTGAGAGTGTGTACACTGACAGAGAAGATTACATGCTTGCAATCCACTTTATTCACAGTCTGCCATAATGAATAACTGATAGCTAAAAATGTAAGCTGAAGGCTAATTATTTCCAGCAATTTAAAACTTGCGATTAAAAATCAGGTGGAAAATCGAATCGCTAAAAAAAAGCAAAGCAGGCTGGATATTTATAATTCCTGATACTTGGTCACTCCTGCTTTTTTTTTTATGTGCTGAAATATACAGCAGTGAAACAGTGTGAAAATATCCAAATATCTGCTCGTGTTTAGATTCTGTTAACTTCAGGCGTGTCTCAATATTTGCACTGCAGTGAAGTTTCTGAATCGCAGCAGACACCAGAGGTTAAACACTGTCTTGTTTTTCCACTGCTCTCTTATCTCCCCCTGTTCAGTCTTACTTTCTGTTTAAAATGTGTGCTCAGATACACAGAACAAATGACACACTCAGTCCTCATATGACTCTCCCAGTGTTTCGAGGACATGCAGGGCCAATCTGTTATAATAAAAACAGTGTTATTTTGGCAGACAAGCAAGTCAAGACACAATGTTGACAGATGCATCATAGACATGTAGCTCCCCAGGCAGCGGACAGCTTACAAAACAGAGAAAATTAAATTAAAAAGAAAGAGGGGGGGAAACAATAGAGACAGAAAGCTTTCTAGGGAGAGAGCTTTTCTATGAAGCCATCCAGAAAATAAAAAGGTTGCGCTTCATTCTGCTGAGAAAATGGATAAATGAAAGGAAATGACAGGAAAGGCTGATATTGCTTAGTAACATGCATGAATAAAAATCACTGGATTAAAATATCAGTAGGTTAGTAGTGTTACAATCTATGCATTATAACAACGTATAATAAATAATTAAAGATTCTCAAGTCATCCTGGATACTTTACAATAAAATACTTTAGGTTAGGTTGACTGGCTTAAGGTAATATTTCCTCAAACTCTTGCACTGATTACACTACATCCATGAGTTTTTGCTTTATTAATTCTCATGAGGAAATGTGTCCTCTGCTTGTGCGGCTTTTACTACACCTCAAGGCCAAGAGCATGACTTGATGTGAATGTCAGAAAAACTAAGGAGTGAACCTGCAAAGTCCACCCACAGGAGTCAGTCTATCAGCACATCTAAAGAAGGTTCAGCCTTGTGTGTATGAGAAACAAAACCACAAGTTGTGAGCGTGGCTGATTTTAGAGATGCTGGGAGTCTGATTTTTACCTTTAGACAAAGTCAAGTATCCTGTTTGCTACAGCTTAATATCTACATATCTATATACAAGAGCGCAAAAAATTCTTTGCATCTAACTTTTGGCGAGAGAAGTAAAAGTTTGAGTGAAAGTAGTTTGGGTCGTTTGGTTGATGGAGCAGCTGTTACTGCAGGATTAAAAGACAGAGAGACGAGGACAGAATGAAGGAAAACAACATCCAATCAGCCGTTCGTGCCCAGTCGTCTAATAAAATGTTTTGCGGTTATCTGAGCCAGCCAAAGTCTAACTGTAAACTGTCAATTAGCAGCAATGAGCAGTCAAATGTGCTCATTGGATAGCCCCGGGCGGTTTATTAACCCTTGACCTTGCACTGATTGGCTGGCTTAGGAAATTCCACACACGGACTGAGCCTTTTATGCTCTTCACTAAGCCCTGGTGTGGAGCTTTTCTTTCTGCGCATTGTGCTCTCTGGCGTTTATCTGTCCCCTTTTTCCTTTCACTTCCTCCAAAACACACCATTTCATGTGACGACAGGGGCGACAGAACCTAGGCCAGACCAAAGCGATCCCCATGCAGGCCAGGTGGATCCCCTTTGTTTTTTTTTTCTTTTTTTAAAGGGAAACAAGCATTGTCTACAGATAAGCCGGAGATTATTTCTGTGCAACGCTAAGAAATGTAAACCCTGGAGCAGAATAAACAAAAATGGTTATAAACATGTTACTGTGCACAAGCTCGACTCTGCCAGCGTCCGCGATGAATAATTAAACCAGTTCACAACACATTAAAATAATAATAAAATTAAATTTAAGAGGAGCGAGTAACCCAGGAAAAAGGAATAACAAATGCTTAAAGCCAGCAACAGTTGCAACAGACAAAAAATGGGTTGATTTGAACAAAAAGGATGAGTGCCCCAAAGCCACCAGAGCCATTATGGAAAAAGCAATACAAGCAACAAGCATTAGGCTACAATCTAGACTAGGTATTTACACAATTAAGCCTTTAAAGCCCTTATAAGCCCACTGTTTATTTATCTATTAATCTATTAAGATAAAAATGCATCCACCAAAACCAAACCTTCAAGGGAAAGTGTGTCCACAGAAAAAAAAAGGGATGAGAAAAACAACAGGGAGAGAGGGAGCACAGGTTGGACGAAGTTATAAAGTTCGGCATGCTGTAGTATACATACCCTGCTTGGCTACAATCTCGATAGGGCAGGACAGAAAATACACTATAGAAGGATCTTCTGCCACTGATAAGGACTATCCTATAAAAACAAAAATGGCAAACAAGCTAATCAACATCTATCTGACAAGGTCCACAGATTAAAGTTGGAGAGAGTTTGCAGTATAAAATAAAATTAGAATGAAGAGAATGAGCTTCAGTGTGAGTATGTGATGTTTTGTAGTAGTGTGGCGCATATAGTGAGTGGTTGGTGGGCAACAATGATGCATTTTTGTTAAAAGTTTCTAACGTCTAAGAGTATCCAACCTGAGGCCAACTGTAAATAATACTACAACAACATCTTAATTACCGTATTTTCCGGACTATAAGCTGCTACTTTTTTCCGATGCTTTGAACTTAAACACCAGTGTTTCTCATGTATCTGCAGCATGAAGCTCGTTAGCTTTTTACAAGCTAGCAAGCTCCGTACCACCGATACATTTAGCACATCAGACCCGGTCAGAGTGGACCACATGAAACTGTTCGAATAAATTCAATAGCGGCTTATAGACATGTGCGCTCAATAGTCCGGAAAATACGGTACTTTTTTTAGGAGCTCCAACACTGACAACTGATGAATTGTACTAATTAGAAAGATCAAACTCAGTATGTAAACAACAATCACAAACTGCTGCTTCTTTACTCTAAACTGGATGTGAGGAAGAACTTTGATTATAAGGCAGAAATGATCAAAATTAGTCTAAACAAGTGACACTACACTAACTTACACATAACATCTATGTCTCCACATCAACCAAACGCTGAGTAACACAACTGAAGAACAATGATGCAACATTATTCTTCACAAAAACACGGACCAGAGCTACGTCTCACAAATCACCGAGAAGAAAAGCTAAACGAATTATCTTTCAAATCCAGAGAATGTGACACTGATAATAATGAAGGTCACCAGATCTGTGTTACTCAGAAACACACAGCATAGGCCTCCTGGTCCTGGACTTCTATAATAACACGACTGTACCAAAATGTGATTGTATTCAGGGATTTGTGTGCTGCATACGCGCTTGTTTAACACAATGATATGTGATTCAGCATTTAGGAGTGAGAGTGATTCATGGTGCGGGTTTCAAAATTTCAACAGTGATCAAATTAAGATAAAAAATTAAAATTCATCAGATTTCACAGTATGGATTTAAGACAGGATCCTCAGTCACATGTATTGCATGTTTATAGAAGTCAAAATGACATGCTGTGCACAGGCCAGGCCTGCTCGCCTGCAGTGTGGCTTGTAATGTGAGAAACATCCAAACTGCAGTTCATTGACTGGGGCAGGCTGCCATTATTCAGTGAGGACTTGTATTGACTAAGGGATGGCGTTGTTTGCCTTCATACCTTCCATTGCGCATATCGTGTTGCCTCATGTTCTTTATGAAGTGGACTTTCTTGAAGCTCTTTGGTCGGGGTGAACCTGATAGGGTTCGGCATCTAAAACGTAAAACAAACACAAAACATCAAGAAAAAAAAATCTGAAACTGTAACCATGTGGGAGGCTTTCTGAATGTTGCATTTCCAACAAAACAACATAGCAGCAGTGTGGATGTTTACTACCGGCGTAGAGGTGCATTTTCCTCAATGTCCTCTAGAGTTTCAAGCGAAGAGCGCTGAGAGATGAGTCTTCGTCTGGGAACACAGAAAAGGAAGTTTGAAGTTAGGGGATATGAAGAAACATGATGAGCAGACTGAAATCCTAACTGTCATTCTGAACACAGCACAATAATCATCAACATCTTTTGGGTGATTTTTAATCACACACACAAACACAGGGCACTGCAAAGCAATTTGATTAAAAGGTGCAACACTAGATAAAGTCAATTCCACAGTAGAAACTAAAATGGAAACGATTGTGACTGGAATTTTAAAACTTAATGCAAAGAAATGGGTCAATACTGGTTAAATGTGCTGTTCACTTCACAATACTTTTAAACAAACTGAGTATCTTAGAGGATCGCTACCAATAATTTTTTTGTGTAAATTGCTCAAGGATATGTATCAGGTATCATATTTTATACTTTTTTTTTTCCTCTTCTATTTTTAGAAACTAGTTTAAAGAAAAGAAACAAAAGGACAAAATAAGCTACTGTACTCCTGCATTAGCTTCAATATCCAGTCCTGGAATGAAGTGTATGTGTGTGTGTGTGTGTGTGTGTGTGTGTGTGTGTGTGTGT
>OOFC01004117.1:1100-11367 GCA_900323345.1 Pseudochromis fuscus | reverse complement strand
TATGCCATCAGCCTGTTATCATTTGTATATTGGACACTGGCAGTTTAGATTGTTATGTTATATTAACGAAGCTTGACAACTGAGCTTCATCGTACATAACGTTTTTATCTTGTCAACACCACAACAACTGTTACCATGACAACCTTCTGTTTATACGCGTCATTAACTACGGGTACCAGCAAGTGCAAAAGCCTCATACATCACAGTTAAGTTATCTGAGCAGTTAATGTTCATTTCTGTTAAGGCAAAGAAAGTGAAATCAGCACACAATAATACTTACCCTGCCATACAGGTGCAGTTTGCAGTGTGTATATAGTCCTCCACTTTGTTGATAATGCACCAGAGTAGCTTGACAAGCCTTTGCTAGCCGCCATACTTCCATTGCCACAATGCGCGCGCATACTTCTTTGTTTACTAACAGTAAATGGGTCTATAGCATCATGGGGGGCTTTAGTCAATCCCAGCTGGTAACGGGCGAGAGGCCTGGCCCACCAACAGTTTAACACAGGGCCACACAGAGACAGACCATCCACACTCACACCTACAGTCAATTTTAGATTAATCAGTTCCACTAACCAGCACATCTTTGAACTGTGTAAACCCACCATGCACTGGGAGACCTCCACACAGCAAGACCTGAACCAAGATTCAAACCGAGGACCATCTTGCTCTGAGGTGACGGTGAAAACCACTGCACCACCTCCAAAATAAAAGACAAATTCAGATTCATTTTTCTTAATTTAAGGTTTAACCTGCGCTTGTTTTTCAAACTTGTTTCAAACATTTTCAGATCTGTACTATTTGCACAGGTAGTGAGGATGCAGGACTCAGTGAATACTAAATTAACCTGATTCATAATCTCAATAAAAAGGGATTTATTTGATTGAATTCAGAGACTTTAAAATAGCAGAGCACTACAATGCAGCAGTGCATGGGAGTGTGGCACTAATCACTCCTCATACAGGCCTGTTGTTTTTGTTAAAAATGTAGTGTGCCAGATGCTTGGATATATTTTACTGATCTTAAAAAAAAAATAAAAAAATAAAAAAATCAACAAACAGCAGAACATCCCTAAGCTGCCAGGATTATGTTTTATTGAGGAGATGACTAGAAATGAAAGTACCATGACTTATTAATTATGTTAACTTTCTTTAAATAACCTTCTCCTCCTAATTCTACCAAACTGCTGCTGTAGTCAGTTATTATTTAAAAGCCTCTAAACAAATCCTATTAACCATAATGTGGAAAAAAATAGATATAATATGATGATTAGACCCAGTGGGACTCTGTGGAAAGCAGAAGCTGTTGAGCAAATAAATAAATAAATTTTGGCATTAAATATATTATGACGGCAAAGCTTTTTATCTCCAACGCCCCAGTGAGAAGTAAATCTTTATAAGATACCACCACAACCATTAGCAAAATAAAATCATAAATAAATAGCTTAGTTTTATGTGATCGTACCGAGATGATCAAACAACAGCATCTCAGTTTGCTGCTGCGTTCTGTATAGATAATATAAATAAACATATTTCACTGGTGACATATGTGAATCAGTGTGATGTTCGTGGGTGGTCGTTGAGGAGTCATGCTTCGGGTGACATCTAGTGGGAGAAATGGTGCATTGTATGGTTGTGGATGGAGCTGTAGTTACAGTTCTAGCTCCTAACTAAACACATTCATACATGAAGTAACAGTAATATCTGCATCTACTGGTTTATTACCTGTTTTAAGGCTTAATATTGAACCTTTATTAAACAGACTACAGTTAGTGTTCACTACAAAAAGATACTAGAAAAACATTGCTGTGATGAAATGCTGTGTGAACTCAGGCCTTGCTGAACAAAGGTGAATATAATTATGAAAAACAACTGATGTGATTATAAAGCATATGGATAAAAAAGCTGAACTGATGCGTGAAATTTAAAGGAAAGTTACAAATGCTGAAAAATGAAAAAAACAAAAACTGTGATGATTTAAAAACTGTAAGAAATGTTAATTATGTGAATGTGAGTTTTCATTAGTCATAAATCATGTGATCCACTAAAGTTTGAATGTGTCTGTAGCTGAAAGGATGTGAAACTAGTTCACAGCAGAATATTTTACAAAAGGATTTCAAGACCCCTCCATTCACATCTATTATTTAAAAAATACTGAATAAAGTTGGAAATATGAAAAGAGCACAAAATGAATTTAACTAAAAACATCCTTACATTTACTGAGTGTCTTTAAATGATCCATTAAACTTATTGAACAATTCTGAAGATTTAGTGGATCACTGCAGTTTCAACGCTGACTCAGCATTCACACAATCAGACACAAACTCTTCACTACAAATCTTATCCATCAAGTCACTTGTATTATAAAAGACAACATGATGCTGATTGATCACAGTGTATAAAAGTAGAATAATCATGATTCCAACCTGATTAAAGATCTGTTATAATTCTGTGTTGTTGGTGGAACTGTCCATGGTGCTGAAACCGTCCCCTGCTGCTCACTGTGCTGCCTGATGGTGGCTGAGCTCATTGTTTCCTCAGAGGACACAGATTATTTTCACCTGCAACATCCAGCATGTTTGATGTGAACCTGGTCACCTGGACCTGGACCAGTGTGGTCACAGAGAAGGAGGTCTCAGTCTGCAGGGACCAGCTGTTGAAGAACTTACATCTGGATCAAAATCATCCATGTTTGGAAATGCCATGTTTTGCCATCAGGGTCTTAGTTTGTTTGTGTTTGTTGGTTTTGAACAACATCAGATCAGATCGTCTTGATCCAGAAACAAACTCGTTAAGAAAACAGCAGCATGAAACACACACAGTCAGTCCTGTCACCTGAGACACAACAAATCAATACAAACACACAGATCATATTCTGAACACATTCAAATGAATGAAGTTCTAATTAATATACAGTGATAAATGACAGTTCAAAGTAAATAAACTCCTTTTTTAAGACTTTACTGAAATATTCTCTAATGTCTGTAAGTCAAGTGCAAACCACCGATTCAATAATGCAGATGTTGTATTTATTTTACCATCTTCAATGAATCCAGACTTCTGATAGAATAAGGATTACCCAGAAGGTTTGAACTTCATACTTTATAGCAGACACTATTTTTTTTTCAGACACTATTATAACTAACATGTAAATTATTTTCATGTGTTTCCTCTACATGACTTTGATCTATACCAAGTAAATTTAAAACACAAAATCCAGTTTGGGTTTTTTGAACGACATAATTTTCAACCCAGTTTACAAATGAAAGCCTTCAGATTAAGGAAAAACAAAATTATTCAAGAATGAAAGATTTATTCTGTAATTGGATAACTGTCCAAAAATGAAAATGCATGATGCAGTCATCAGTATCTGGTGGGACCATTGTTTGCTGTGTTGATACTCTGTGACGTTATGTTTCTGAGAGCGTTGATCTTTCTCTGAGGGACAGTGTCTCTGGAGACACTCACACTTCTTCCTGCTATCAACAAACCGACAACCTGATCTGGAGAAACTTGTATGAGTCACAGCATGACGGGTGTGACAGTTCAGTCAAAATGTGACAACATCTTATAAGACAAGTGAGAATGACTCACGGACATACAGCACCAAGAACAACTGGTCCTCACGGTGCTGTGTCTGAGGACAGAAACAGGATCGTTTGTGGTACCTGCTCGATAGGAAACTAACACACGGAAATTGTTATTTGGAAATCTGACCAAAACATAAACCCCTGAGCAAGGCATTCTTAAATTCTCTAAGTGTAAAATTCATCCATCCATTTTCTATACCTGCTTCTCCACACTTGGGTCTCAGGGCTCTGCTGGAGCCTATCCCAGTTGTCATCAGGCAGGAGGCGGGGTCACCCTGGACAGGTTGCCAGCCTATCACAGGGCTAACACATAGACAAACAACCATTCACGCTCCCACTCACACCTACGGTCAATTTAGTTTGATCCATTCACCTAACAAGCATGTCTTTGGACTGTGGGAGGAAACCGGAGAAAACCAAACATGCAAACTCCACACAGGAAGGTAAAAGAAGGCACAGAAAAGTAATAAAACAAGTATTCATTTAGTGCTTGGGACAATGAAGTTACCAAACCAACTGTTCACTGAACTTGAGTCTCACATCAAAAACAAAGGTGGACATAAAATATTGGAAACATTGATTATAATCCAGTAACTACAAAGTTCTCAGAGAGCACAAACCTCTGCCAAGAAATAATCCAAGTCTGATCCACACCAAACTGCCTCAAATTGTAAACATCACCATCCTTATTGAAGTTATGATTTATTTATTTTTTATAAAGAGCTGAAACATTTCACTGTTTTCAGTTTGTATCATAGACAAAGAAATGGACGAAGTAACTGGGTCTCAAATGTGAAGCCAATGCAGAAGTGCAAAAATAAATGCAGTACCACCAACAGCCACTAGATGCTGGCTCCATAAAACTAATTAAAGAATGGTCATTTTCAGTCCTGTAATACTCAGTCAATGCATTTTCTTCCACAAGTCAACTCTTCTTCTCAGTGATCAGGTGGTCAATCTGAAAATCATTGAGGAGATATCAGACTGAGAGAAGGGGAGGAGTTAGGGGCGGGGTTTGTTTGAGCTCTGGTCTCCAATGAGTTACAAGTGGTTTGGAGGATCATTCATCAGTGAAGTCCAGTCTCATACACATTGGACAGTGCCCTCGGGGTTAAGGGTCAGATCCGCCTCCTCACTCCTCCCCTCATGTCCAAATATGGTCACTTCTGACTCCAAAAAAACCAACATGGCCTTGTTCAAACACCAAACTCCTGACTTCAGGATGTCATGGATGATGTCATGTTAGCTTTGTCCATTTCTACGTACAGTCTCATTTGTACCACTTGCTTCTTCTTCCTCTCTGGTTGATGGAGGCAGTGATGATGTTTTGCTTTGTTCTCCGTCACTATCGTCTCAAACAATATAAGAGATTTTTCAGTCAGGACCCATCACCTTATCCTACCGAACATTTAATCACTTGTTCCTGGGAGAGATCCTACCTAAAACAATAGACCAAATAAATAAATAACTTTGATTTGTTACTGGGTTTTTCCTGTGATATTGCTAACACACACACACACACACACACACACACACACACAAACACACACACACAAACGTACTCATGGCAGAGGTAATGAAAGGAGTACTGACTGTAGCTGTATTGAACTCCTGCTTTGGGCCTCACCTACAATCAGGTGATACAACCCTGAATCAGTCCAGTTAGTTTTACTGGATGAGAGTCATGTAGCAGGAAGACATCATCCACAGTGCAGCTATAAATACCTATAACACTGAATATAAACAGCATCAGGCTGAGTGCTGTAGCCCGGAGGCTGCTGCCTGCAGCAGTTGGTCCTGTTGTAGGAGGAGATCTGTCACAACACGGCAGCAGCTCATAGATTTGTTATCGATCAGGCCCATTGATGGATTTCCCTCTGGAGGAAGGGTGAAAGGTGAGCTGACAGGCTTCCCAGTGGGACCGCTGCTTATTCCCACCCCCCCCCCACTAACACACAAGGACCCATGAGGCTTTAAAAAGTGTGTATTAACCCACAGCATCACACAGACAATAGAAATACTGCAGACTGTAACTGGAAGATTGTTATGTAGGATTATGACACAAATGCTGCGATGTAACTTCCTATGTGTGTGTGTGTGTGTGTGTATTGATTGAGTGGAGAGCACGTGCCAAGGCTTTGTTCCCACAGTCCCCCTCTCTGGGTGACCCGGGTCACCTCGGGTCGGCCTGTTTTGTTGCGCAGCAGCCGGTGGCCCGCTCTCTTTCTATAGGGACTTTCAGAGGCTTCTGCTCAGATTCGCTTCATTTTTCTTTTTCTTTTCTTTTTCGTTTTCAGCCTGAGTGAAGCAGCAGAGCAGTGAAGGAGATCAGCAGCTGTGGGTCTGACCTGCTGTAACAACTGTTCTCCAGGTGGTCCACAACAGACTGTTTTACACACTAAACAAGGAAACAACAGGGATTTAAAAATAGCAAAGGGATGGTAAGTTAGTCAGAAATGAGAAGACTTAAGATCAGGAAAGTAGAGAAAGAAGTTCAGGAGCTGAGGATGGTTAGAGAAACAGGAAATACTGAGAACAGGCTGTGTCCTCATGTGATGTGGGATTTTATTCTGAAAATCCATGAAACACCCAAAGAATCTTTAATCTTAATGTTTCTAAAACTCGTTACTTTGTAGATACAGTTACAAAACAGTCTCTTTTGTGTCTTTTGTATCATTGAAATTCTTTCATTTTTTTGGCATTTTTGTGAATTTTTGAACAATTTGTTTGTCCTTCAAGTAATTTTGTGTCTTTTAGATTGTTGTTTTTGTATTTGTGATTGGTCTCTGTGTCTTTCAGGACAGTTTGTGTCTGTCAGATTGTATTTCTCGTTGTGGTTTTGTTTGTTTTTTTGAGTCATTTTGTCTTATTTAACTAATTTCACGTCTTTACAGTTGTTTTGTGGTGGTTTTATTTGTCTTTCCATTCATTTCATTCATTTGGGGATTGCTGTTGTGTGTTTTAGGAAATGTTTTGTGCGTCTTTTAAATCATTTTGCATGTTTCTGATTGTTTTGTCTTTACAGTTGTTTCTGACTTCTGAGTTGTTGTTGCATCTGTCAGTGGTTTATTTTGTCTCATTTCAGTCCTTCATGTGCATCTTTGACGTGTCCTTGTCAACATTTTGTGTCTCTGTGACGTCTTTTAGTGTCTTTTTCCTGTCGTTTTGTGTCTTTGACCTTTTGTGTCTCCTCACACACTCACACAGACGTGAAGTTTGACTGTTCATAACACACCAAACTGAAGACTATATGATTGTCAACACACACACACACACACACGTAAAGTGAGTAGACACATTAATCAGCACTTGTTCAAGAATTCATTGTCTGTGCATGTACAACGTGTGTGTGTGTGTGTGTGTGTGTGTGTCTTTACATGAAGTGGTGACTCAGCTGTGGTGAACGTCCCCACCCGCCTGAAAGCGACTAATTAGCTATTAATGAGCAGCGGTGGATGAAGTGTCTCCTGTGAGGACGGGGGTGAGTCACCTCGGCAGAGACAATAATCCTTCCTGTAAAACATGATTCATCCTGGAGGACAGAGGGGGACACCTGCCGCCTGCCGTCTCACCTGCAGCTGTGGAGACTCACACAGACTCACACAGACTCACACAGCAGACACCTCTGTGGTGAACAAGTGGTTCAGTTGGAAGGTTCAGATATCACTGCACAGAAACTTGTTACTTTGATGTTGAACACTCGATCTGAACAAAGATCTAAAGATAAATGTTTTGTGTCTCAGTTTGCATGAGTTTGTCATCTTTTTGTGTCTCTTTGTAGTTGCTTTGTGGTTGTTTTATCTCTGCAGTTGTTTTGTGTTTCTTTGTAGCATTTTTGTGATTGTTTTTAATGTCTTTGTAGTTGTTTTGTGTCTCTTTCGGGTCTGTTTGTGTCTCATTGTAGTTGTTTTGTGTCTTTGCAGTTGTCATATCTCTTTGGGATTCTTCTGTCTTTTTTTTGTTGTTGTGTCTTGTAGTTGTTTTGTGTCTCTTTGTGGTTGTTTGCTGCATCTTTGTGGTTGTGTTTTGTGTCTTTATGGTAGTTTTGTCTCTGTTGTTGTTTTGTGTTTCTTTGCAGATTTTTGTGGTTGTTTTTTATGTGTTTGCGGTTGTTTTGTGTCCCTGTGTAATGCTTTTGTGTATCTTTTTAGTCTGTTTGTGTATCCTTGTAAACTTTTTGTGGTCATTTTGTTTTTTGTTTTTTTCTCTTTGTCATTGTTTTGTGTCTCTTTGTAGTCTGTTTGTGTCTCTTCGTGGTTGTTTTGTGTCTTTGCAGTTGTCATGTCTCGTTGTGATTCTTCTGTCTTTTTGCGGTTGTTGTGTCTCATTGTAGTTGTTTTGTGTGTCTTTGCAGTTGTTTGCTGCTTTGGGGTTGTGTTGTGTGTCTTTGGGGTTGTGTTGTGTGTCTTTGTGGTAGTTTTGCGTCTCTCTGGGACTTTATGTTCGTTCTGGGTTGTTATGTGTGTCTTTGTAGTCGGTTTGTGTCTCCTTGTGGTTGTTTTCTCTCTTTGTGGTTGTTTTTATGTCTTTGCAGTTGTCATGTCTCTTTGTGATTATTCTGTCTTTTTGTGGTTGTTGTGTGTCGTAGTTGCTTTGTGTTTTTTTGCAGTTGTTTGCTGGATTTTTGCGGTTGTGTGTCTTTGCGGTAGTTTTGTGTCTCTCTGGGACTTTATGTTAATTCTGGGTTGTTATGTGTGTCGTTGGGGATGGTTTTGTGTAGTTTTATTTCAAATCCAGTGAGTGTTACCTGGTTAAATGACTTGATGAAGTGAGAATAAAAAGTCTAGCAGCATCACTCTGTCCATTTAGATAAAAAATGGAAAAAATACAAAATCAATCAATAAATATTTTTTTAATAAATGAACTAACATACATTAAATTCCTAAATGCAAATTAATTATATTTCTATTAGTGTTAATGTATTTAATAGGCTCACCAGATTTAATGTTAATATAAACATTTAATTGGGTTTTTGTCAGAATTCATGTGTTTTGAATTTTCCAATTTTCTAAAAGGTTCAAAATCAGTAGTGAATTAAAAACTGTCTTATGGTTGTTTGAGTGTTTTTAATTAATGAAGTGCTTGAATGGTTAAACCAAATAAAAACCAAAATAACCAAATGTAGTAAATTAAAATTTGCATTACTTTTCATGATTGTTCATTTTAATTGAAAAGGTTTTTTCTGTTTGTTTTTCAGTCCGTCTTTAAAAATCCATGAAACATGCAGATAATCCATTAGAAACACTTCAACATGTTTCAGTAATCCAGTGATTATCTGCTTAAATTAGCTCATTAAAATACCTCACTAATATTATTACCACAGTGTCTGACTAACACTCTTGTTTCACTTTAATGTCGGTCACATAATGACATTTAATCTCATGGTATCAGGTTTGACTGCACAATCATTATTTATCAGCTTCACATTTATTTTATCTCTCATCACCTCCACATCCTTCCAGTGTTATTTCTGACTCATTACACTCACATTTATTACAAGAAATAAGGAGGATATTTGGATTTTTACAGGATTTATGCTGCTTTATAATCTGAATGTGCTTTTGAATCATTTCTTTTTGTTTAAATTACGAACATTCACTGAAAATAGATCTTTTTGAAGGAGGTTTAGTCACTTATCTGCACATATAATACAAGGATGGGAGGAATTAGAGCATTTTAAGGAAGGATATCACACGTCATTCAAGCATGAAGCTTTGTTTTTAGTAGTGTTAGGTACTCCTGTGCGCGTGTGTGTGTGCGTGTGTGTGCGTGTGTGTGGTTGTAGTGGGCGGGGTGATCTGCCTCTGGGCCCTCCAGCTTCAAATCCTCTCCTGATTGGTCAGTTTTGTCAATTGTTTTGCCTCCTAACGTATCTGACATGTGTGATTTATCTGCGATTGGAAGTCACGTGGACTTGACCGAAAAGGTGCTTTTGTGTGTGTGTGTGCGTGTGTATGTGTGTGTGTGTGTGTGTGTGTAGGGGGGTTACTAGATCTAGGAGGGTCAAGGGGGCTCGTGCATATTGTTCCAGAAGAGAGAGCAGGAAGCAGGTCGGATAGTTATTTTCTCCAGGAGGATTACGCACAGCCATGATGTCCAGTGCGCATTTAACCCCGTTCATGTGATCGTGTCCCGGGCCGGATCTGTGTCTGCAGGAGGCTGTGGAGACCTCCCACCATGGCAGAAGGTAGGAGACAGGACAGGACACCAGACAGAAAACCAGGGTTCTTCTTCTTCTTCTGCATTGTGTTTGGTTTTGTTGAGGGGCTGCTGGTGCAGAGCTGGTGTGGTGTCAGGGTTGGAGAGAAGGTTTTGCAGTGGAGTGGAGGTGGAGGTGAGGCCACTGCGCTTTAACGCACGGATTACGCGGCTCCCGCAGGTTTCACAGGTAGACCTTACTGATGAACCAAACTTTTAATATTGGAAGAAGTTGAAATCTGATTGTCTCACGTGACCTGAAGGAGGTTTGAAGCGAGCAGATGTTGGGTTGATGATCTACAGCAGGCTGTGATCTACAGGGGAGTCAGGGAGATGGGCTCAAACTGCATTTGTGAATTTTTTTTTTTTTTCTGATGTGTGTGTGTGTGTGTGTGTGTGGGGTATAGAGTGTGAGGGTCTGCTTCACTAAAACTGTACACCTTCACGGCTGCACGTGTGTTGAGGTGAATGTACTCTGAT
>OOFC01004116.1:0-12032 GCA_900323345.1 Pseudochromis fuscus | reverse complement strand
GCACTAGATGCTGGCTCCACGGAAGTCCAATCATGAAATACTCAGTAAATAAAATGTTTCACAACTCATTCTGATGTCATTAGTTAAAGTCACTTCTTCTTATTAGAGATCTGGTGGTCCATCTTGAAATCATTTCATCATTAAGTAGATATTAGGCTTCAAGAGGAGGAGGATTTAGGGGAGTTGGGAGTTTGATTGACAGGTCTGGTCTCAAGTGATTTACAGGTGGTTGAGAGGCTCATTTGCTGGTGAACTTGAGTCTCATACACAATTGGCAGTGTGTTCGGGTTCAGGGGTCAGACCCACCTCCCGACTCCTCCCTCACATCCAAATATGGTCACTTTTGTCTCCAAAAAAAACAAAACATGATAACTCTCACATGTCAAACTCCTGGCTTCAAAATGTGAGTCCACAAACCAGCAGGTGACATCATGATGACGACATCTCCTACAGTCTGTGGGCGTCACACTCTCTCCTCGCCTCCTGTTGAATCTCTTTCTGTCCACATAGACAGAATATCCTTGCTCATCCCAGAAATGTAGTTATTATAACCATCATAAAGTTCAGGTGGATTCACCTTCTGTGGGCCACTGAAGCTAAAAGAAAAAAGGTAATGGCTCTAACCTCCACTGTACATGATGGTGTCATTACTTTCAGTAGTGAAACCATAATGCAGGGCTCCAGAGCTAAAAAGACTAAATCAACAGAAAAATAAATTGCAACAATTTTCATAACTATCATTTAAGTCATTGATATTATGCAAAAAATATTTACAAAGAAATCACTGGTATCATTAAATTTTCACCTGGACAGAACCACCTTCCTGCCCACATGAGGAGCGGGGAACTTTCATTTTCGATCAACTTTGGTTGAATAATGTTTGGTGGATGAAGCAAATGTGAAATAGCTACATATCAAAAGATTTAAAAACAATCTTTGGACAACAATAATCTTAGCAATTTAGGACAACAATATAAATCTATTTCTGTTTAAGTCTCCATGTCAGAGGTTCAACCTGATTGGCTGGTTGAAAGTGGCCATGCAGGCTTCCATGATACTCCAATTACAAAGACAATGAGGCCGACCAGCACATACAGAATGAGAGGCTTTTAAAGGGAATATCAGCACATTGGTGCACTTCAGTTGCAAATTGGCTACCTGTTTTACTCAAACCATAAAGCATTGTCTTTTAAGTGTCATCCAGCCTCTTCATGCCATCTTTACATGGCAGCAGCGGTGAGATGGATGGATGTTGAGGAAGATGTGGAAGAATGGAGTGGAGTATAAATGGAGCATATTTTTATATAGCACTTTCACGACCTTAGTTAGGTCCCAGGCCCGGCCCTAGGTCAGATGGCGCCCCAGGTGGCTGCCTGTGTCGCCTATGCCTAGGGCTGGCTCTGCTAGGTCCCAAAGCAACTCATTCACCCATAGAAGAAGCTCGAACACCCTGACAGCCATTGAAGAAGTACCGACAGCTTTTTAAATTTTTATTCATTCACACACACACTCACACACTAATAGCTACAGAGCTGCCATGCAAGGCACTAGCCACCATTGGGAGCAACTTAGGGTTCAGTGTCATGCCCAAGGACACTTGTCCAAGTGTCCAAGCGCCCACAACAATAGAAGAAGCTCGAACACCCTGACAGCCATTGAAGAAGTACTGACAGCTTTTTTAATTTTTATTTAGGGCTTAAGATGGCAATAAAATTAAGACAATTAATGAGAAGAGAGGTAGTTTTAAACCTTGAAATCCATGTTGTACAGTGTGTTGTTACCTCTAAAAAAAAGGGTGTGAGCAGGAGCATTAAAAAGGCTCACATTTCACTCCTGTGACTTTTATTGTGCTGCTTTACTTTGATTCCAGAAACCACTATGTTGGAATGAATGTAAGCCTGTCTCACTTCAGAGGGAAACTCTCTGTTCCCCTTTCAGTGCTGTTGGAGGAAAACATTATTAAAAACATTTCTCAGAGCTGGAGTGTATTATTGAGCGTGTTGACTTGTGTACTGAAGCTGAGTGTAGCTGGTGAAAACACGGCTGAGCGTTGGTCAGAAGCCTGACAGAGATGAGGAATGGCCCAATGAGACAACAAGCAGCTCGTGACCCCCATTAACCTCCAGCTATGTATATCACCCTCGGAGTGTGTCAGTCGGCAGGAAGTCAGGAAAGAGCAGTCCTTTTATATTACATTTCATATGAGATGGTCAGCGCTCCTGAAAGGGGAATAAAAACATTTCTCGCACTGCATTCAAGTCCTTAATACTGGCAATAATAGTGGTGAAACAGTGCCTCTGACCTCTGATGATTATCACAAGCAAAGCCAAGTTTCATAGAAGTGTCCAAGAAAGGGGAGTCGGTGGTCATGTGATGGTGTTGCAGAGAAATTGAAGCTTTCATGAATGTGAGAAGGAGAATTTTCTTTAAGCTTTTAAACTGCACAGTGTGATGGTGTTATAATAACAGGTCTTCATTTTCCTGCTTTTTCAGCAGTGTCAGCCACACTGTGTGGATCCTAAATGAAAACATCCATTTTCTTCCATTTGCCAGGCCTGTGATTTTATTCTTCCTTTTAGTTTATCTGTCTGTACCCCTTACTTATAAGACAAGTGACTTCATACTTTTAAAAAAATCCCTTTTCCTCTACTAACTAGGCTCAGTGTTTTAAAATAAAATCAAAACGCCGTGCTTAAACCACACTTGGGAAATCTGCCAATAAACATCTGATCTGATGAAAAGAGATGTGATACTCTCTCGAGTCAAAGAGGAAAGTTTATACAGAAATAACAAGTAATAATGGGTTGGTCTTGTGACCTTTATATCTTTGCAGAGATATATTTGTGGTACTTAATGTCTTTTGAGAGCGGCTCTTGCAAAAGATGTAAGATTGGTGCAAAACAGGTTGAAAGTCGGGGCTCTGTCTCAGCTTAAGTAGGAGTGAAACCAGGTCAGGTTACACAAGCAGACCATTAAGATTAAACTATTTCCACTCACTGGGTGGAATTATGAGAAAATGGGGAGAAAGTTGTCAAAATAAACCCCACCACCATCAAAGAAAGGATCCCTACACTGAAATCAGAAGCATTATTTGTGGTCGTTTGGAGTCTTAATTTTGTGTTGTTTTGGTTGTTTTATGATTGATTTTCATATCTGTAGTTTGTTGTTGGTTTTTTTTTGAACATTTTATGGTTATTCTAAGCATCTTTGAGGTTTTCTGACATGTCTTTGTGGTCACTTTGAGTCTCTTTGTGGTAATTCTGGGACTCTTTGAGGTTGGCTTGCATATCTTTGAAGTAATTCTCTATCTCTTTGCAGTAGTTTACTTTATTGTTTCTCTTTTTGGTCTTCAGTCTTAGGTTGCTTCACATTTCACATCTTGCGGTCAATTGAAGTCTGTTTTGGGTCATTTTTAATGCTTTTGTATCCATTCAAACGTGTTCATTTGTTCAGTAAATCTTCCATGACTGAACGTGTTGTCAGTGCTGTCATCTAATCAGCCTTTATGTGAGGATTTTGTTCACTCATTGGGACATGATTTCTCATTCCTGCATAAATCTGAAAGTATCTTTGTCACCATCAGTCAGTTACCACAGATTATGGACACCAATACCTGAGTACTGTTATAGTGTTATTGTGTTTCACACAAGCTGTAATAGCTTTAATAGGTGGTCACTCTAAAGTTGTTTTGTGCACATTATTCTTAATAGGTTGCTGACCTTAACTGGATATTGCTGAGGGCTGAAGGGTGTGGTTTTACTGTCCCTTACTGTGAGGATGCGATATTTGAAGTCAATGACTGTCAGTGAATACCTTCAAACTGTATGCTGTGTGGTTTATATAGTTTAATAAACCACAAGATCTCATTTTAAGTTATTAAATGTGTTAAAGAGGACCTAGTGTGCTAATATCCAGCTTCATATTTATAGTCTTGGCCTCCTCTAGAGTAGTTTTGCATATTAAAAAAATTCAAAAAAGTTCATATTTATCTTATACTGGACATTCATGCAGTCCCCCATTTCATCCTCTGGATGAAAGCCCTTAATGTGGCAGATAACAGTGGATTTGGTATTTTAATCACATGCTGTACGTAACATGTTTCCTATGTGTGTCTGTAATAGTCAGTGTACACCTGGGAAAACCTCGAAAACACAGAATGAAGGGGAAAATATTTCAAAAATGTTACTGATATGCTGCACTACATGAAATAACTGCATCTCAAAATGTTCGGCAGTAGCATGTAGCCATAGAAACCGTGAAAAAGCTTTGTTTGTGCTTCTCTGCATCTCGTTAAAAGCTGTAATATGTTTTTTTTAGTTGCATATTGTGTCTTGTTTACTGACTTATTTTTCCAGTGCTAGTTACACCAGTGTAAACTGGGTCATTAAACCAGTGCAGTAGCGGTCACACCAGTGAGTGCTAGGGTTTCCTGTTGAGTCAGCGGCACAAGCTGATGCTGCAGATTAGCACAGTTTCCAATGGAAAAGCTGTGAGCCAGTATGTAATTCCCTGGGTGCAGTGATTATTTAGTGCAGTCGGACATCCTTTCTTTGCCTGTGGTTCTACGGCAATCATGATGACTGGTTTTCTGGACACCTTGGTGACACTAAGCCACTGGGCTACTAAATGGATTGACACCTGCAGCCATGTTAGCAGGGTCAAAACACAGTTGTGGACACTTGTTGTGGACAATCTTAATGAATCATTCATGATCTTAAATATCTGAGTGTTCCTTTGGTGGAGGATTATCTGTATATTGGCAGGTGTTACACCTGCATGTGGAACAGTGTGTGTGAGTGTGTTGTGTCACTGTGTTGATGACCACTTAAACGGATTAACCTTTCGGCCATGTCAGACCGGTCAGCAAATCGAGCTTGACCAAAGAGCCTTAGAGACTTTTAGCGGCCACACACTTGTTACCTAAATCGCGCCGCTATCTGTTCCTGACAAATAACGCCACGTGAAATATATGATTCAACAAGTCAGATATTATATGTGACACACCACATATGCATTGATGTAACTGCATCGTATGGTGTGTACTGCATGTCATGTGCCTGTACAGTATGGCATGTACTCTCCTATTGCTGAAATTAGCAATTGGCATTAGAGTCTGTGAGAACACAGCCCACAATATGCATGTGCACAGATTTTTGTGTTAATGCCCAGTGCTGCATGTGTATGTCTGCTTTTGTGCACCATATGTTATTGTTCACTGTATTTATCTCTGTTTGTATGTGTGTGTATTTTTTTTTTTTTTTTTTTTTTGCTTGTGAAGCTCTTTGTGCGAGCCAATACCAAAGCGGCGGAGATGAGAAATAAATAGCATTTTTATCTGATTCCTCCCCAATATCCGTTTAAGCAAAGAGGAGCAATATCGCTGCACCGGTCGCTTCTTGTGGCTCACCCTGAAAAAAAAGAAAAGAAAAGCAGATGAAGAGCGGAGAGAGCGAAAATAAAGCACTAAGTAATCATTTTCCGCCCTCCAACTGTTATTCAGTCGTGCTTTGTTTGTGTGTGTTTGTGAGCGAGACAGTGTGTGGAAATGTGTAGTAAGCAGGTGTGTGGACGTGGGGGAGGGGGGGTGTAGAGGTTGGTTGGTGGAGTGTTACACAGCAAAGCGTAGCACAAATTCAATTGTGTTTATTGTTCAGAGAGCTTTTATGAAGATGATACATGAAATATATACCTGATGTTTTCTGCTCGGCAATAACAGAGAGGAAAATCTCAGCGAGGAAAATAGAACCACTGATTTTTAATATCATTTATAAGATCGAGTGGAGTGATTATTCTTTAAAGTTGTGTTTGCAGAAAGCTGGTCAGAGTGTGCTGAAGGAGGTTTCTCCGAGGGTTCATTCAGAAACCTAATTGAGATGTAAAATAAACGATGACCCCACAGATGGCCATAGAGGACGCCAGGACATCATAAATCTGCAGGACCAGCATTTACAAGCGATCCACTCTCATTTAGCGAGAACAAATCAAATTCAGTTGTTGTTCCAGTGAGAGCAACAACACATTTACAAACCAGTCAGATTGCTCCCAATCAGAGCCTGGAAATAAATGACACTTAGTTTTTTTTGTACGACTAAAACACATTCAGAATGTATGTTAAACTTGGGTTTAGATCCAAGTGGTTAACCAATCAGAATTGGTTTCTCTGTCCCAGAAAGGCAGTCGAATACAAATGTAAAACATTAAACACAAATAAGAGAAAAACTATTCACACCACATTGCATTTGAAAAGCTGCCAGTCAACAGCTGACTTTTGGATGTGAGACAATCCCACAGCCAGTGAATGCACCACAGACAGCTCCATGCTCAAAATTCAGCCAGCTCATGACTTTGGGCTGTTCATGACTCTTACAGTTGAATTTCCCATGTAGCATAAAACATGACAACATGTTGAAGGACACATGGTCACCTTAAAGTTGCACTGAAATAATATTCAGAGGGTATCTCACTGACATATGTAGACAGGACAAAATGTTCGGAGGAATTTCATTGCACCATTGAAACACAATGAAACAGCTACTTACTTTAGTGTCTTTCCAAAAAGATATGTCTGCATGTGCTGCACTCTCTCTCCATCCTTTATTGTAAAGCAGCAAACTGTAGGTCGCAGCCGATGCCAAAAACAAACGAGTAACATCAGAACAAAAAGTAACATCAGAATTAAAATCAGCACTTTTTCTTTTGTTACAGCACAAACTAACTTTTGGGTTAACATTGTTTAGTAAGTGAACAATAATATTTTTCATTCAGGTGGACTTTAACAACCAGAGGAATTACATCCCCACAGCCAACCCCCACTCAAAAGACAAGCAAATAATGCACTACGTTTGTGAGTCTGCCCATTTACTGCTGTGTATTTGCACTGGTAAAGCAACAGCTAATTAAAAAATATATATATATAATTCAACCCTGTGTCCACGATCTTGTGCAAAGCAAAAGATCTCAGGTGCCTTGCAGTCTGCTTCCACTCTGGTGTGGTTCATTTGTGGTGTGAAAGTATAAAAGTCCAACTGTAAATTATGTAAGAGCAGGTATGATTTCATGTGAGTGCAGGAATTTTCCCTGATACAGCAGGAAGTTAAAAGGAGTCGTCTTACTCATTTTTGTTGGTCACATTTCTGTCAGTCCTTATTTATTATTGATCAGTTTCCAGTCTCAGTCCCAACTAGTGATACTTACAATCAGTTATTTCTTGTGGGCTGCTTGCTGTAAAGCCAAAAAAGAGGGAAACATAAATAAACCCAGGAGGTTTAGGAAAGCACTGCATTACTTGAGGTCATGATTTTTTTCTTTGTAGGTTTATTAAACATAAAAACTGCTCAGTAAATCAGTTACTCAGTTCATATTCTCATAGCTCTTGGTAAAAAGACAGTGTGAACACCAAGCAACCTTCAGGTGTAAAACACACCCTCAGAAACTGTGGTAACACAAGTAAAAGATTTAAAAGATACTTTTACTCAAGGGTTTGTTGTGCCACATAAACAGACCTACATGCTGTATGCACTATGTTCATTCATGAAAGAAATTAGATATTCATTCAAATAATTTAATCCTTCATTAGCAATGGGTTACACTTCATAAATTATGTAGCTGTCTAATACAGTGGCCCATAAATTATACAGTGTTTATCCAGAGACCTCAATCTTCTGCTGATGTGAAGACTTCTTGAGAGAGTTTCTGGGTGAAATTGGCTGCATATTTATAAGTGTTTTAGACAAACAGGCTTGGTCTGTTTGAGTTTCTGCCAAAATATAACCTCTCCTCTGACCGTGATGGTCTGCTTGTGGACTTTCTGTGCAAAAACACATAGTGCTCATGTAATCACTGTGGTATGGATGTATGGAGCTGCACATGCCACAAAAAAAGCACACAATGTATCCACTAAAATAACTTCAACTCAAGTTAATCTTCTGGTTTATTCTAACAATTCCAAAAATTGCCATCATTTTATCATGTCATTATTTTTTTCTCATCGAAATGCACATTGAACAAACCTCCTCGGGACTTGGATTAAACTGCCAGTGTGAAAGTGCTCTAACAGTCCACTAGTGGGTCATGTTTTCCATCAGATTTCTTTCACTTCTGTGTTTCTTCCTCCTTTTTGAAAAGTCTTAAAACAGAGCAAAATATCTCTCACAGAAGTGAAGCTGCCCTATCTTCATCAGTGATGAAAATATGTTTTTTTCTTCCCTCTTACCTGTTCCTTCACCCTTTACAGAGAGTGGATCGGTCACACTGTGAGTGGTCCTATTAGGAGTGGTAGTCATCTAATGGTGTCTGGTGTTAAAACGGAGTTAGTCATCTTATTAAGGTCTGGTGTTACAGTGAAGGTGTAGTCCATTAAACAGCTCTAATTAAAAGAGAGCCTAAATCAGCTCCTGTAGAGATCTGTCAGCTGGCTGCAGTAAATCAGGGAGAGAGGTTGTGTGTGTGTCTTGGAGAGTTGTTGTAATCTGCATGCATGTGTTATACACAGAGAAGTATGGCTACAACTTCTCCCAGGAGTGCGAGTTGGAGCCATAGTGCTTGGCAGACACTCTGAGTTCTTGTACTATATTAAGTCACATTACACATTTTAATCAGCTTTTCCAAGTCACCACTTGTAACTTTCATCTAGTAATTTATGGATCAGTTCTTTGCTCACACTACTTGGGAGGTTGGAGCTTCTGGTTGGTTTTGCCTGGTGATAGTTCAAATAAAACGTTTAAATAAATGAGGAACAGTTATAAAATGAAGAAGAAAAACAGAAGATGATGGCGACAAAATATCTCTCTATATTTGTCTCGCTTCTGTCTGTCTGATTTTAAAATTAGTTGGATGTTCATTTGGTGTTTATCGAGCTTTACCTCAACAGAGGTTTCAACACTAAACGTTGCTGTGGTGTCATAAAACTTTGTGTTGGAGATATGTGAACTCAGTGAACACATATTTACCTCCATCACAGAGGTATAAATATGTGTGGGTTTATGTGTCCATCTGTTTGCACCATTACCTAAAAACTACTGCACAGATTGCAATTATATATATATTTTTAAAAAAGACAGAATTACCAAAGGCAGGCAGGGGCCTTGGTGGTCTGGTCCTTGGTTGAGCTGTACCGGCTAGATATACTTGGCCTCACCTCGACAGATAGCGTCAGCTCATGAACCCAAGTCGTTGAGAGGGGTTGGACTCACCCCTTTGCTGGAGTTGCCCTAGGTGAGAGGTGGAGGTCCAGGGTGAGGTTCTTGATAACCCCCCGGCCCCCTGCCTGTATGTTGGAGTTCACCATGGTGGATAAAAGGGTTACTTCCCTGTACCTTTAGCTCGTGGAACAGGTTCTGATTCAGGCGAACGACCCTTTTTGGATTTCTTAGGACAGGTGCTGGAAAGTGCCCTGCAAGGGGACTCTATTGTCCTACTGGGGGACTTCAACGTTCACGTGGGCAATGACAGCATGATGGGAGGTGTTTCGGACATGTTTAGACCTCAGGGTCGACTCAGGACATGCTGGAGGGATTATATCTCTTGGCTTGCCTGGGAAAGCCTCAAAATTCCCCTGGAAGAGCTGGTAGAGATGGCTGGAGAGAGGGCTGTGTGGGCCTCTCTGCTGAGGCTGCTGCCCCTGGGACCTGGACCCAGATGAAGTGGAAGACAATGAGAATCCTATGTATATTAAAAATCTATCCACCTTGCAGTTGATAGAAATGATATCACTTGTTCCTATTCATGACAAAGTCACAAATTTTCTGATAACCTGGCTGTTTGCTCCTGCTAAATTAGATCCTAAATTCTTCTATAAACAGCAACAGCTAAGTAATGATGTATAAATATTCTTAGCTTCCTGGGCTTACGTCTCATTAGTGAATAAAGCCAAATAAAGTTTTAGGATTAAAGATTTATATATATTTAGGATCTAAAATAAACCTATATTAAACACATTCAACTTTTTCAGAAGATCTTTGTGAAAGTACAGGTTTCCATCTTATTAGAAAAGTCAATTTTCCAGAAAGCGAAATTAAGAGAAAAAATTTTGAGTTACAGACGATAATGAAAGTTTTGACCGTCTGCAAATGGACAGTGTCAACAGACACATCTCAACAAATATAAACAAAACAAAGCACAAGTGTTGGTATTCACTGTAGAGCATCCACTGTCAAAGGACATTTGTGACGTCAACAGACTTATTAGTCTGTTTGCTGTGACGGAGACATAGACTGCATGACTCATCAGCATGAGGTGTGCGCGCGAATGTGTCCACTTTTAGTCTGAGGGAAATGTGAGTAGCCTCTGTGTGTGTGTGTGTGTCTGTGTGTGTGTGTGTATTTGGAAACTGTGACAGTGGCAGGACAGGACGTTTGTGTCATTAAGAATGTCCTCAATCAGGGAAGAGACTTTAAGCTGTGAGTGTGTCTGTTCATAGGGTCGGGACAATGTGAGAGTGTGTAGTGCGAGTATCATAAAGCACGTCCTTGGTACAGTAGATTGTGTGTGTTGTGAGTGTAAGAAGTGTGTCCCAAGTGGATGTGTCTTTGTGTGTTTCAGCTGTATGTGTCAACTTTTCTTTACTTCTGTATATAATTTGAATAAATCTGTTTGTGTGTTTGCTTTGTTTGCTTGTTGTGCTTCTGTGTGTGTTGGTCCATAGTAGCAACTTCAGCCTCATTAAACCCGACACCTTTTAATTAAATCCTGCCCTCAAGACATGGGATAACTTACAGTGTGTGTGTGTGTGTGTGTCTGTAGCTGTGGGATTTCAAACATGTGTACACGTGCAACTCTTGTTTCCTGCATATTAATGCTGTTAATGTGAATGTGTGTATATACACGTGTTTTTCTGCTGGGGTATGTTTACATGCATGAATGAGTCAGTCTGCTCATTCACTTCATCTGCTTGTGCATGCATATGTGACTTCAGTGTGTGTGTTTGTGTGTAATGAGAGTGCGTCGGTGGCTTAATTACTGCTGGACATGTAATCATATGAATACATTTAGGTAGCAGTAGTAATGGTAGCTCTGTGGTGAGGAAAAATGAAGCCCAGAGCAACATTGCTTCCCTTAATTTGGGATGTGCCTTTTTTTTATTTGACAAACCAACTTATTTGCATATTGAAATTGGATCATATTGCCAGCCCACTCGAGATAACCTGTTATTTACACCTGCCATTTTAATACCAGGTGTAGAATGCCAATGGCGAAATGGGGCTGAAGAAGTATTTTTGAGCTGTGTTTGTGGGGCAGCTTAATTATTCAGTTTAAGGAGTTTTATAGCCAACACTAACATATCCTTGTCCCCATTACTATGGACAATCCAGAGTGATGTGCACATGTTAAGCACTTCACAGGGACTCTGTGTTCTGTAGCGCGGTGTCCTAATGAAAGGTAGTTGTCATGTGGACTGTGGAGTACGAATGTCTGTGAAAAGCACTGTTTTCATTTTCAACACTGAGTCTCTTCACCTGCACTATTTGATAAGGAGGTAAAAATCTCAGAAACAGACCTTGAAAAAATGGGCTGAATGAAAACTACCTGCAAGAAAAGATTCTATGATAATTAAGGAAAACGTTTTTCTTTGTATATTTAAACATTTTAAATTGACTTTGCATTTTTACCTCCACCAAGGAGGTTATGTTTTTGCCGGGGTTTGTCTGTCTGTCTGTTGGTTTCCAAAATAACTCTAAAAGTTACAGACGGATTTCAATGAAATTTTCAGGGATTGTCCAGATGGGGATAAGGAACAAATGATTAGATTTTGGAAGTGATCCGGATCACCGTCTGGATCCAGGAATTTTTTGAAGGATTCTTTAACATTGGGAGATAGGACCATATGTGACATTTCTGCATATGACTCCACCAAAAATGGTCAAGACACTTTGAAAAAAAATACAGGACAAGTTTCTAACATGGTCTACAATATATCAAAGATTGATCCGGATAAAGGAATAATTTTGGATAATATGATCCAGAATATGAAAAAAATAGATCTTTGAAACTTGCATCTTAAAAAAAAAAAACAAATGAAGCTAGAAACATGCAAC
>OOFC01004115.1:10609-23792 GCA_900323345.1 Pseudochromis fuscus | reverse complement strand
CGAGGGCACGCTCCTCAGAAGTATCATCCCAGCTGAGGATCATCATGGGTGTATGTGTGTGTGTGTGTGTGTGTGTGTGTGTTTTAAGCACATTGGCAGATCCTATAACCCCCATAACAAGTTATTTATTGTGTATTAAGTATCAGTTAGGATAAACCTGATGCACCCTGATGATATTTTACATATAACTTTATTTTATTCTCTAATTAATTGATTAATTTACTTAAGCTTGTTGCAATAGTGAATCCTGATTGGAAAAAAGAGACTGATCAAGATGCATTCACTAAGAGCCATTTTGAACGAAAAAAAAAAAAACAGGGTTTTTATATAATAGCATCAAATTTAGACATGCAAAATTAAACTTACAGCCAAAGCTGATTGAAGGAGGATTTGGTTAAAGCGGACTAAGGCCGTGCTAAACTCTAAATACTTGCTTAATGAAATAAAAATAGACATTTGACAGAAAATGTCAAATTTGAAAGAAAAAGTATTTATTCCTCCTGTGGCAACTCAGTGTATAAAATCTATACAAATAATTACATTAAGAAAAGATCATCATCAAGATCATCAAAACATCATTTCATGTAGATTTACTATAAACTGGACTTGGAGAACACAAACCTCCATGAAGGCATAATCCATCTGAACACTGTTGCCCTCTTGTGGTGAAACAGCAACAGTATCTTGTTAAAACATTTTCCTTTTTGAACAAAATCCTCTGATGTTTCCCAAAATTAAACCATTGGTTCTTTGGAGTACACCCTTTATCTCGCTCTCTTTTTTGTTTTTTTATCTTCAGTGTTTTTTGTAGTGTTGCTAATAGACGGAGTAACAAACACAGGCAGAACTTCTTGGCCTTTCTAATCACTACAATAAAAATCAGATCATATCCAACAGGTTAGAGGAGGGATATGTCCACGCTGGTATCTGTTATTGCAGCATGAGGCTACAGAGCAGCTGTTGACCTCCACAACACAATCATCCCCTCACTCCACATCCAGCCAGAGACACACTGGGAAAAAAGAACCATTGTCTCGTCCAGCAAAATATCCGTAACAGCGTACAGTGCGTTTGTGTGCGAAATAAGAGCCTCAGTGTTGCTTTGCCTTAACGACCGGCTACAGCCAAGTCACCAGTGGCGGCGGAGTGAAGCACATGTGTAGTGTAACGTCTCTCCAGGGCCTCAGCGATAACATTCAGCTTTATTCCCTCTCACTGTTTGAAACAACACAGTCATTTTCACATATTTAAGTGAGGTATTTGCAGAAATTACATTAATTTACAATATTTTCCCATGAGGCGAACAACCCTCCGCCGTCTTTTCCCAGAAACACTTTCCAGACTGCGTGCGTTTAATAAGCTGCTAAAAGGATTATGAGTTTTCAGCATCATTGTACATTGAGATCTCTGGTTGAAATTACAGTGTGCATACAGACATGCAGTAATTACTGTCTTCTTTTTCCAATGTTAAATACAGGTGATGCAGTCCCAGTGTTTCCCCTTTTATCCATTTAATTACTGTATGTATGACAACACATGTATATATGTGTGCATATGACTTCCGTGCTTCTATCCACTGCTTCACCATTATCAGGCTGCCCCATACATTACAGTCTAATTCAACCCAGGCAATTATTGCTTGGCTAACATGTATGGATGGATGTCTGAGAGCAGCAGGTCATAACAGTCATATCGTATCGGCCATATTAGCGAGTCAATACGAGCCCAGGGCAGGTTGATTTAATTACGCTGTTATACATCAGGTTGATTAGGCGGCTTTCCCCCGGAGTAAGTACAGACTATATGTCATAATTATAACAATGGTGCAAATGATGAACAGTTCAGAGCAATATCCCTTTGTGGTTTGTCATTGTTAATCATCATGGTGAGTTATTGTGTGTTGATACGCTCGTGCCGGCGGCGTTGATTTTATTGGATTTTGACAAACTGTAAAGAGAAGGTGAAAAATGGTTTTATCTGAACACTGTAATAGAAAAATAGATTTAACTCCTCATAACTACTTGTTGTTTCCTTCTCATTAAAAAAAAGTAATAGAAAACCCATGTTTGAGAGTACATACACAACTAAATGACACCCTGCAGCTCATATTTTCATATCTCTTGAAAGCATGTTGGGGGGAAAGTGAAAAATAAAATATGTTTTGCTCTCTGTTATGTTCAGACACATAATGAACAACTCCAATCAAAGCAAACTTGACATTTGTCTTAAAACAAGTAAATAAATAAATGAATGTGGTTAATGTTTGTGTTGTTTTAAATTAAGGATTACAACCCCAAACCGAGCACCTATCACAACGCAAAAAATAATTAATTTGGTAATGTTATTTAGCCACAATTTACATATAAATGTGTTTTTGTATTAAAATATCGCAACATTACAAATACACCAAAGCGATAAATGACACCCTCAAGACTACAATTTACAATTAAAATGTAAAACATGATGAATATATTCAGGAACAATTTCTTCTTGACCTTTCTTCATTCACAGAGTGTTCAGGCCTCGGTGGAGATTTCATATTTTCTGTTGTCCCTCATTGTTTGAATGTCATCATATGTAACTAGGATACAAGTCCACTGGCTGTTAATTGTATTTTTAATTTTTCCTCCTTTGTACTTCATCACATTTTAGAGAGAAAGTCTGCACATTTAACATAAAACCTGTGATCACATGATAATAGTAGCTGCATACATTTTTAAAGCTGCATATTTATACTGCATTAAATGGGCAATTTTGTAGTGAGTACTTCACCTTTAATACTCATTGTGGTGATTGATAATACTTCTTTACTTGTGAGTATTTCCTGCATCCCTGATAGTAATTGGAGTGTAAAATACCAAATATGGAAAATGTATTGATAACTACATGATTTAAAAGACTTTATTGAGACATCTGATGAGAAACGTTTTTTTCTATTGTGTAAAAAAACATAATAAAATCTTAAATAAAGAGTTTAAACTTTCGCAGTTGTTATGTGTACTTATAATATAAATGTATATAAATTCCAACTTGACTCCCTTGGGTTACATGAGGTTGCATTTCACCGCCGTCCACGTCCCATTGTTGCTTCCAGAGGCAGATGTCACGTCTCGGCCACACGGTGGCAGCAAAGCAGCAGGCATGTGTGAATCTGCATGTGTGTGTGTCCCTGTGTGTGCGCTGGCTTGTTCCTGTACATGTGCATGCCATCACATGTTTGACAGCGCTGATCTGACCCGTGCTAATGAACGCTGCCGACGCGGGTGACACAGAGTGACACCGGGACAAGAAAAAGACCCTCTTCTGTCCCAACGCCTCCATTTCTGGGCCTTTATTTAGCCCCACGCCGCCCGCTGCATGTTTATTAGTCATGTATCAGACCAGCAGCTGATGGACACGGATGCTCATTACCAGTTAGTGTTGCTTCAGAAGAGACCAATCTGGTCGTCACTCAGGAGCAAACGGGCCTGACAGCGGCATAAGATGAGCTTGAATAGGAAATGTTGCGCATTATATTTAACTGAATGAAGAGGCAGCTTTGACTGAAATGCTCGTGATTAAATCAGAGTGCACGCAGCTGTGGTGGTGCTAACAGTGCACAATGTTCCCAGGAGAGTCCTGACTTATAATAATGACGTCTCTGTCCCTTCGTTCACCTCTGCAGGTACTCTCTCAGTGGCTTATCTTACATCTCCATAAGTACCACACTTTTCAATGTTGAGTTATGTGATATTTTGGCAATTGAGCAAAGTGACACACGCAGGCCTGAGATCCAGACCTGCTGCTCCTCCTCTCCCCCACTTTTCCATGCATGACATCACCACGTCTGCTTTTAATTAAAAACACGAAATGGCAGTGCGGGAAATATGAGCGAAATATTTGAATTTCAGTCACTATCACATTTCCCTTATTTCACACACGCTGCGTCTGAGGAATGCGCCACAACGGCTGCACATCCAGTGATGGGATCAGTCGCTGAGCGTCAGGCCCGTGAGTGGAGCCGACGGCAGAGAGGGCTGGACAGCTTCAGCAGGGACTTGAAGAAATGCAGTCCAGCCTGTCTGAGAAGCAGGTGCTTTGTATATGAGAGGATTCAGTGTGTGGCGAGAGTCACATTTTCACTTGATTCACCACAGGAGCCTCTGTGCACAAGCAGATTGGAAAACAAATGGTTAACCTGGGAAGATTTTCTTTTTATTTTTGTGGAGAAATGCTTGGTACATGCTGGTGCAAACTTAAATCCTTAAGTTACAGATAATCATGAACATTTATCTCCACCAGATGGTGCAACACTCCATCACTGATAGTCACTGTGCAAGTTGTCTTTTTATGCAACACACATTTTTGATCTTAACCATCTCTAAGTCAGCTCATCTTTTTATTATGACACAGCTCAGTAGCTACTTTGTAAATTTGTGAATTTCCATTATCGTTTGTGATATTTCTTCACATTTCTGCAGGTGCTTAAAGGATGTGGGATTACTACATACGTACCTTCAGCTATTAGACTGTACAACACACACATCTGAACTGAACTGAACTTGTTTGCTGGTGCACTTTTTTGCATCTGAATTTCTCCTAATGGGGATTAATCAAGTTTTATCTATCTATCTATCTATCTATCTATCTATCTATCTATCTATCTAGATATCAGTGTTCTGCTTCTTTTTATTGTGCACTGAATACCTGCCTCGGTGCAGTAGAATAACATGCAATATTTCTCCAAGCCAGCAGATGGCAGCAGCAGCACACAAACCAGCATCACCATCTGCCTCCAAATTTAGAGGAAAAAAATACTCTGCCAGGTGCTCTTTCAACAATCTAAAAACCAGGTCCCTTATCTCAGCCTTGAATCACTTACTTTTCTTTTGCACAGACCAAACTGAGTAAGAAATCAGAGTTTCCTTATGGTATTATATTATATTAAACTTTTTACATTATAGTGTGACCTAAAGATTTGTAATCGTTTAATATCCCGAACAGTTCAATCATTCGAGTCTGAAAAACTGCTGAAGTGTGTAACCCCACAGGTGATATTGTGTATGAGAGTCTCACAGATTCACACCAGATATAATTTCATGAGGCCAACAGTTCAGTATCACATGTGCAGTATTTTTAAATGGTCTCAAAGTGTTGCCAAAGAGAGCTGCCAGAGCACTGTATAAATGTCTTTGTTATGTAATTGTGTGCTTGTCAAAAATAAAGATCTTCAAAATAAAAGTGTTTTAATTTATTCTGCATTTCTAAAAACTGAAAAGTCAAAGTAATTCATTACAGACCGGTCGTCTTCATCTCTGATTCATCCTCACACAGCCCACTCTTTACCACTCCATCATGACTGGTGGACTGACTCTCTAACAAAATATATACTCTGGCTCCTGAATGTTGTGATTTTTCAGAAGAAATAAAAGTAAATCAATAGTGACCATAGTCTGGGGGAAAATTTGGCTCTTTGTACAATAACTACTGTTAGTTAGGAGCAGAAAACTTGACACATTCATGTGAGCTAAATAATGTGGTTTGGTTTTGAAGAGATTTTTCCTGCTGACTGGAAATGCAAACCATTGTGAAAGACTTCAAAGGTGCAGCATCAACATCACATGTTGTAAATGTTATGCCCTGATTTTTTTTTTTTCCCCTGTCTCATCACCCTGACACCTGTTTCTGTGCAGAGTCACTGAAACGTCCTTCAGTGGAACAAGATCTACTTCAGATCTCCACCACACTGTGTCGGACTGTAGACGTTACCATCCTGCGTGTACCGAGAGAGTTTCAGTAAAATCCATTAAGATGTCACAAAGCTGTGAGTTGTACCCAAAGAGTTAAAAGTTGTTCCATAGACTGTTTATATAGAAATACATGAAGCAAGTGAGGCTCGCAAATGAGGCCAATGCAGAAGTGTAAAAAAGTGCAATATACCCAACGGCCACTAGAGGCTGCTCCAAAAAACTCTGGCTCCAATTGACTTTGATTCAAAAATTGGCATTTTCAATCATGAAATGCTCAAGTCACAAGTAATTTTAATGTCATTAGCTAAAGTTAATGATGTTATCTGGTGATCCATCTGAAAAAAATATATATTTAAGTAGATGTTAGGCTTCAAACAGAGGAATATTTAGGGGCGGGGTTAGCTGGATCGATAAGCCTGGTCTCCAATGAGAGCAGCACTGGAATCCAGTCTCATACACACTGGGCAGTGACCTCAGGTTCAAGGGTTAGACCCGCCTCTTTACTCCTTCCATCATATCCAAATATGGTCATCTTCTGTCTCCAAACAGCCAACATGGCGACGTTCAAATGCTGATCCCCTGGTTTCAAAACAGAGTCCACAAACCATCGGGTGACGTCATGTTAGCTTTGTCCGTTCTATGTACAGTCTATGGTTTGTCCTCACCAATTCCTTCTTCTATTTTCTGGCTTAAAGACACAGGGATGGAGTTTTACTGCCCCCTACAGGTTCTCTGTTGCCACTCCCTTTGTTCAACATTCGTCCATTATGTGTAATAGAGAGTTTGGGTTTTTGTGGGTGGGCGTTGGAGGGGTCCCATCCTCTTATCTTGCCCAATTTAATCATTTGTTCCTCAAGTAATACACTATAAAAAAAAAAAGTAAGATCTGCTTGGTAGTTTTTGACAATAAAAGGAATACGAGCCTCATCTCTTGGTATGAGGATACTGTGAGTAAGAAACCATGAAACTGACCCATATTCGTCCCATCACTCTCTGCACTATCATCCTGGCAAGCTAAGTAACTTAACTCATAACTTTTAAACCAAACTAGTCATGTTTTGCATACCCTGCTTGTCCCAGGACAAACTCCCCCATTCAACACGAGGACATCAGGAGCCGAATCCCTTCAAACCCACATCTCGTAACCATAACGGAGGTATAATAACCTATTTGCGCTGTGAGTTTCGTAACCGGCTGGATGCTTTTAAAAAAGCCACCGTGGCAGCCAGTCTGCACTCTGGGCCCAATGTGAAGCTAGGACACAGATCTGGTTCATGTGATGATATGTAAATACTTTCAGGGCTAATTTTCCACCTTAAGGATCTTGGAGTCCCAAGAAGCCCACAAGTGAACACACAGACACAGACACAGTACTAATGTGTTCCGACGGGAAACAGATCCACTGCCCGACTGATGAAAAAGTGGGAAATCTCATTCGTCTGGAGGTCTCCTCACTCCCGGCCTGGCATGGCTTTCTGGGAAGTGCGGGAAAGCTGAGGTACTGAGTCACTGTAGACGATGGGTCAGGGCGGTTTCAGACTGTTGGAGGAGAATTATGTCAGAGGGGCCAGTATGGAGTGTGTCTTCTCAGCCGGGGGAGCAGGGATTCCCTCTGACAAGACCTGAGCTTTATTTTCTTACGAAGCAAAACGGGCGGGGGTGTGGGGAGGTGATGATGTGTGAAATTATATTGTCCAGATGTATTTACACATGCAGCCACAATTGCAAGAGCAGGGAGCCATTATACTTGGCAACAAACCTTTCTTGACGTGTGTGCACAGGTGTGCGCCGCTTACATCGCATACCACGTACGTCCGTTCCCTCGTGCACATGTGTGCGTTTTCGAAGGCGTGCTTGTGTGTATTTTTCCTTGGCAGCGTGGCGGCTTCTGATCTCCTTTTTTACTGGAGGATGATTGTGGGTCCAGACGGTTTCCCAGAAGCCGAAGCAGTGTGTGTGTAAGATAGCGGCGAGGGTTGTGACACATGGGAGCTGCTGAGTAACACTGCCTCCTGCTGCCAGCACTGACAAGCTAACAAACCATGAAAGCATGCAGGATTTCACAATATCATATCTTTTCACTGGTGGGAATGCGTCATAATCCCCGAGATCCTCGTGCATCTATACAGTGAGGCATTATTTCACCATATGTTCCCGTAAATACGATACCACATGCAAGATTGATTAAGAGGAGGGAAAAAAAACACACATGCTTCCCTTTATTAATTATATATTCCTACTAATGCTTCGGATAAACTAAATCAACCTCAAGCTTTAACACTGGTGATCTTTATGTACACACAAGTGACTTCAGCTGTAGCCATGCCCTGTTAGAAAACACCACAGTGTGCATAGAGCTACCTGGGTAAGACCATACAACTTCTGGGTGTCATGTCAATAAATAAAAACGCCCAACGCCAGGCAAGCGGGCACGCAGCCTCGCCCTGCCCGCTGACAGTCGAGGCTGGTTCTGGATGCTTGTTTGCACAGCACACACAGGCAGAGTATCCTGTTTATAATCTGGATGCACTGAAATGTGCAACATCCCTCAATGTTTTATTAATTACCCAACTTCCACATCAGCCGCTCGAATTTTCAGACACCGGTCAGTGTTTACTTGCTGGAAAAGACACTCATGAATCATTTCGAGTCACCCTGCGAGAAAAAATATGACAATGTTTTAACTGAAAATGCTGATTTGTGGTAGCAAATATGACTGTAACACTGGCAGCCACAACGAGAAAAAATCAAATAAGAAAAGATCCCAGATTCCAACAGTCACTGAATACAAAATGGTAATTTGTAAATTGAGACTATTACTTACTGAAATTGTGCTTTTATAATAAACCATGCAAGTTATCAGCAGGAACAGCCGCCAGTTTTCCTACTGGAGTATGTTTCCTGGAGAGGGATCCCTCATCACACGATTATACTATTTGGTTTCAGTGCTGAGAGTCCAAACTGCAGCATCAGGGTATTCCTCCTGATTGGGATCACTGTCTGAGGTCAGGAACACCGCTGTAGGATTCAAGTGAAAAACATACCACCAGATCAGGTTTCCAGAAGCTGGGGAGACGCTTACGGCTGCAGGGTGGAGGGGAAAGACTTCAGATGGATCCACAGCGGGGCAGCACGTTCTCTCCCTGAGGAACGCCACTTTATTAGGTCTGGTTTAATCTCAGCAGTATTTTTAATGGCGTAAAATCGACTGAGAGAGAAGAAAAACAGTTTCTCCTCTGGACTGTGTATGAATATGTTAGTTTGTGGAATTCAGCCACCCGTGAGTCATTCTGACCTGATGAGTTTTTCATCCGGACACACACACACACACACACACATTGTAATTTGGCCTGTGCATCTGTGTCACGCACATTCAACACATGCTCTTAAATGTGTGTGTCTATGTGTGTGTGTGTGTGTGTGTGTGGTTAAAGCTTGTAAAGAGCTTGAAAAGCAGAACACAGCATGACATCTACCAGCGCTGTCAGGTGAGGGATGTGAAGGTCAGGCCTCGGCCTCGGTGGAGTCGTCCAACACTCGGACGTCACAGTGTGTGGCTTATTCCTCATGTGATACATTCTGGCCCCGGTCGTATCAGAGCCAGGTCCAGATGGGGGTGAATCAAAGGAGATGGCTGACTAATAACACAGTGTGAATCACAACATTTTTTAACAAGGACCTCTGTGTTGTGCCGCCTGAAGCCACAGCTGGCACGTGTTGAACAAAGTACGCTGCCAAAAGTATAAGTTGGTTGCCTGCTTGCAAGTGTTATCACTTCATAATCAAGTCGTATATCTGACGTATAGGAGCTGACTGACGAAAAAAGTTAAGTGAATTGGGATTCTGGGTTAAAACTAATAGACCTTGGAGGATTTTATGACCACTTTGGGGGCAGCTAAGCAAGTTGTAAACAGGATATTTACATATCCCCGATTTGTACAAACCAACTCCCAATAACAAGCAGGAGAATACGTGTAGTAGACCACTGTGAGATGTTTTATTGACGTTAAGAAATGCTCAGTGAGACGTTGCACTGATCTACAGTAGCTAGTGAAATTTAATAATAGCTCAGAGGTGATATCAGGACTTAGTGTGTCTGCTGGTTTATGTCGGAGAGGCTGCGTACAGTGGGCTTATCAGATTTGCTGATAATAGGTGTCTGCTATATGGCTGTAAATAAAGCTGATAAGAGCAGGAAGAGTGAAGCAAAACAGTAATGTAGCAGGTCCCACAACAGGAGCTGAGAGAGGAGACGTTTCTCCATTGAGCTGAGTGGAACTTTAAAGTCGGGTCATTTTCCAAAGGTTTGTCACTAAGGCATAATCCAGTGGTACTGATACTTTACTGCAGACTTTCTCTGTTGTGGTGAATGCTGTTTGGTTGAAGCATTTACCAGGACATGAGTCCATCCTCTGACCATTTAAACATCCAGATCTGTTTAGAAGTTTTTAGTAATGTTGCAAAAATCATATGGAGTACATTGATGTAGTGCTTTCTTGACCGTAGCTAGGTCCCAAAGCACTTTACAAGGCAACTCTTTCACCCATTCACACACAAGCTAATGGCTACCGAGCTGCCATGCAAGGCGCTAACCACCATTGGGAGCAACGTAGGGTTCAGTGTCTTGCCCAAGGACACTTCGACACGAGGAATTGGGGATCGGACCCACAATCTCGCGATTCATAGGCAAACCGCTCTACCACTTGAGCCACAGTCGCCCATAGAAACAAATCAGCGAGCATGAACCTCCGCCAAGGTCTAATCCAGTTGTACTGATGCTATAAACTAAAAGCTGTTGCCCTCTTGTGGTGAAAAAGCAACACTACCTTGTTAACCCTTGACAGGCTATGACTGGGAAGTGCTAACACCAAGAACCTTGGTTTTTGTATCATTTTCTATTTCGTTTGTGCAATAGGTTTGCCCCAGTTTGTATTGGATTGTTTTTTTTTTCGTAAGCGACTACTGTGTATTGCATAAATAAATTCAGCATGCTAAGGGTTAAAACTCATTATAAGAGACAGGGATCATTCAAGATTTTTATTTTTTGGTGGGAAATGAACCAATCTTCTAATCTTGCCCAAAATTGAATCATTTGTTCACTGGGTGATACTATCTCTAAAAATCATTGCAGTCTCTTCACTAGTTTTCCTGCAAGGTTGCTAACAAACAAACAAAGGCCAAAACATTATCTCCTTGGTGGAGGTAAATATTAATTAATGCCATTTTAAAGCACAGTATAGCAATGGTACCAGGGTACATAAATGCAGCATTAAAGAAGAATAGATAAACCATTATTAGGAAGAAGAACTCCAACATTTTTCAGAAGTCAGTTAATTTCCCCCTCATTGAATCACCCCTGTGTATTATCATCACACACTGTCATTTACACACTGTTTTAAGGTTAAAGAGGCGTTTAAAGCAATTCAGTGGAACGGGGCATTGCTTTAGCCCATATATCAAAGTGCCAACATAAAAACTGTAAAGCATCCAACCCATATGCTGACCTTGTAACCTCCTAACCCCTCAAGTCACACTAGTAAAAAGAAAGAAAAAAAACCCCTCTTAACTGGGCAGCTGCCATGGTTTCCAAGCAACTCACACAAACAGCAGGAAACAGACGAGGGGGATCCCATCAGAGGGGCCGTGAAAGAGGAAAGGCATCGACCTGAGGCAGGAAAAGGAGAGAAGAAAGAGGAAGAAGATGGGGTTGGTAGTTCAGTTGACCCCCCCCCTTCACATGAATGTCCAGCAGGGGTTATTTTTCTGGACTCCTCAGTCAGGATGACTGTCGGCCGATCTTCAGATCACCGGAGTGTGACTTGCTGCGGTACTGTAAGCCAGGATCCAGCTATTTTTAATCTTTTTATGACATGTCAATACCAACACCAAGGACAGGTCATCGAATCACAGTGACAGCAGAGGGAGTGACCTGCTTCCAGCTCTCTCTGGGTCTGGACATGAAAGGTCCTATAAATTATACCACTGAAGGAAACACACTCAAACATATATTTTTATTTGAACAATTCACCATCTAGACTTCCCTATGAGGGGTTTGTGCTGTATGAGCTCCCTGCTTGTCTGACCGAGAGACTGCTGAGTTTCTGAACACTGCATAGATAGTTTGTAGGAATCTAAAACTGAATGGACAGAGGTTTCAGTAAATGTTACAGAGCATCAAGTGTTTCTGCATAACTCCAAATATATCAGGAAGAAACAATCATACCGTGTACTCTATGCATGATGAATCCTTTCTAAAGTAGTCCAGAGGAAGTACAGTATGTTATCTTGACTCACATGAATATTTTAAAGGAGCTTATGAGTCATTGTTGGAGACTAAAATGCAAAATGTTAACTTTTTTTCACTTGTTTCTATTTTGCATGAAACATTTGGGACAACCAAGAAAATTCATGATGTGGTTTGCAGCTGCAAAACACAACAGAACAGTTTGCTGTTACTTTCACAATCATAGTAAAACGCAGTATTTACAATGGTCTGGATGTAGTTCAGCCTGTTGGCAGTGCTGAGAGAAAGGTCGCCACAATCAATAGGTTTCCCTCTGGTGAGAGCAGGAAATCACACAACAAATACTGTGGGATTTCACTGCCAGGGATGAAGATCATTTGAAAATTGAAATGATGGCTTAATATTGGTCCAGTTATGTAAAGGCCATGGGGTCAGCACAACGTTTCTTTGCCATTAGACCATTAATAACAGTGAGTTTAAATAGTAGAGGTCACAGATTTAACTGTACAGATGCTATAGACTGAACCCTGTTGCCCTCTTGTGGTGTAATAGCAACTATATCTTATACACTACAGGCTAAACGTTTGGACACACCTTCTCATTCAATGTTTTTTCTTTATTTTAATGACTATTGACATTGTAGATTTTCACTGAAGGCATCAAAACTATGAATGAACACACATGGAGTTATGTATATAACTAAAAAAGGTGGAAAAAAGGTAAAAATAGCGTCGTCACCGCAAATGGTTTCCACTTCACAGCTGTGACTTATCAGGGTTAATTAGTGGAATTTCTTGCTTTATCAATAGGGTTGGGACCATCAGTTGTGTTGTGCAGAAGTCAAGTTAAGCCCTACTGGACAACTGTTAAAATATACATATCATGGCAAGAACCAATCAGCTAACTAAAGAAAAACGAGTGGCCATCATTACTTTACTTTACTCTACAATGTAGATAGTCATGAAAATAAAGACAACACATTGAATAAGAAGGTGTGTCCAAACTTTTGGCCTGTACTGTACATTCAACCATTATAACAGAGAGGGATTTTTTTTAATCCTCTGAGTTTAGCCACAATTGAAAATGAAACCTCGTTGCCAGATGTAATGATTATTCGTCTTCATGTACCCATGTGGGGAAAAAATATCAGTTTAGATTTTTTGTAGTAGTTTACTGTTTGTCAGTGTATTTGTTTTTTTTTTTTTGGGGG
>OOFC01004115.1:0-10546 GCA_900323345.1 Pseudochromis fuscus | reverse complement strand
AAGGATGAGTCCATATCTTTATAACAGTGTTGAGTTTACCATCAGCACAGGTGGATTATGCCCTGACAGAGGTTTGTGCTCTCTGAGTGCTTCCTGGTTACTGTTGCTGTGCTCGACTTTGACTGGGAGCAGCGACCTCCTGGAGTCGTGCTACTATAGCAAGGAAGCTAAGCTAACCATTGCCTGGCATCAATCATAAAGTGAATAGGTTTATTTCCCAAAATGTACTTAGATGAGTTGTAGTGTCTAATGATATTTCTGTGTTTTCCAGATGTGTGAGTCCACATTGGGCTGGAACAACAACAATTAGCATCTTTAACAGCAGGGGGGGATGTTTGATCCTCACTTCCACATGCAGCATCACGCAGCCTTCAGTCCAATGAATTATGCATCAAAAATTGGTGATGAGCACATAAAAAGAACAAAAATAAAGACACTATTTGCTTATTGAATCCTATCTTGTTATTCAGTACTTTACAAAGCAGTAACTCTCTTTGTTAAAATCAAATATGAGTGCAATTAGAATTATCTACACGCCTCATAAACCTCCTGTCCTGTCATCTTTGAGTTACATAAAATAACGATGGAAACAATGACTCCCTGTGACAAATCATCTCTCTGTGTTCAGGCGACAGAATGATTCAAGACGCAGGAAGATTGAGCTCAGATTTGTGAGTGACCCTTTCGCATAACCAGGAACCCGGCTGCGCTGGACTGTATAAATGTGTTTTAATGTAGAGCGGCCAAGCTGGAGCGCCCTGCAGTAAAAATGGCCTTGGCATATATGCTTAGGTTTAAATCACTGTAATGGACCTGGATGTGACAGTCATAGGCTAGAAAAATGAAACCATCCACCCTCATAATCCCATAACCATTACAGGGGATTGCAACAAAACTGAATGGATACACATTTTGGTTGAGGACAGAAAAAAAAAAATAGTGCTTACATCATACTGTTTTGTTTAAAACTGACAATACGGCCCTCCTCAGATGTCTCGCCTGTGTAATTATCTGTTTTAGAAGTGATGTAGGAAAATTGTCTCATAGGTCATGTGCCTTTGACCTATAGAAACTGTTATTGGCCACAGGTTTTGAATTAGCTACACATGTGGGTAAGATACAGTACTCATGGCGGAGCGCTTATCACAACTCACACTGTCAGCAAAAGCAGTCGCAGAGAAAACAGCACTGACAGGGTGCAGTAATAGATCATTAGCTAGAAAAACACCGTTCAGATATTTCAACCCTGCGGAGCTGTATTTAATCTAGACAATAACAAACAATGGAGGGGCATTATCATACTTTTATGACTTTGTTTTTCCCTCAGAGTTACTGTTTTCTTTTCGGGGTGGGTTTTTTTTCTCGATATTATTTTTTCCCTATATTTCTACGGCCTCTCCGGATTGACTTGCAGGACATATATCATGAAGTAGGAAGCAATGGTTTTAAGTGGTGTATTAATCTCACTTACAAAACCAAAGCAACAATGGTGCCGGAGACATATTAATAAAAAGATTCATCTCCAGCATGTAAACAAGAGTGAGTAAGTACCAGATCTGCACTGCTCCTTCCTGATTTCCTACCAACACACAAACTTAGTCAATGGCCATGTGACGATGACAGCCCTGCTTCTTCGCTTTACAAGCCAGACATGGATTCCTACTTCCTGTTCATAAGAGGAATCTCTGAAAAAAGCCAGTAGCTAAACATACAGCGGTGTCCAGACATGCCTAAGATAGCTCCGAGCAGTTCTCCATTGTGAGCGCAGCAAGTATGCACCTCCACGCGTCTGTGCACCAACAAAGGAGGGAAAAGAAGAAGTGTGTACGACTTGTGTGCATGTGTGATGGGGCCGACCGCAGCCATTCATAAATCGCCTTCATCAACCGCAAACTTCCACATTCAACGCCATCGCCGCTCACGCTAGACAAATAAATAAATGCATAAATGAGGAGACGTGACTGCTAACGAGCACGACCGTGGCCGCGGTAGCTGCCACTTACGCTGCAGGGTCGAACAACACGGCTGAGTAATAAACTTGTATCAACAGAGCGCACACAAATGAGTGTTTACAGCTATTAAAAGCAGCCTGATTCAAGTTATGGCTCATAGAAAAACTTAGAAAATAGATAATAATAGCGTAGGGAACTCAAGATGCCTGTGTGCACATTTCCCCGGATATGTCAAACATGAATTATATGTTGTTAAAGGAGAGGATTAACTGTGCAGCTTTGAGGGAAGAGCTCGGGTTTGCAGCCTTGAATTTTTATGTATCGCAAAGATTCACCCGGAGTGAGGAGCTGCTCTTCTCTGGGTTTACACGTCTTGTTAGTGTGCATGTCCATATTAATATCTGCCTCCAGCTCCCCTTTTTTTCCCAAATGGTAGCATTCCTGATGTCTAGACAAACAAATATGACAGCGCTAAGCCCACAGCTTGGAAAGCCTTAGATGTGATTATTTATACCTGTCAACTTTTGGTTTGACTTTTACGTGTAAATCTTTTATGGAGAGTTCTAAGAAATGCATTTGGGCCGTGCCAAGACATAGCCTGACTCCTGGGCCAAACCACTGGTAGTAAATATTATAGAAGCTGGCATTAAGTATAGCGCTCATGCTGCAAAACCTACTTTTGTCATTTATTATATCATCAGCAACGTTGGCAAAGCTTTCCAGTCCTTTCACAGTGATGCACCACACTGTACCAGCAGCAGAAAACAGGAGCAGAGCCTCAGGAAAACAGCAGTTTGAGCTCATGCGTCGGACTCTCCTGGTCTGGATTTTGGCTCGCGCCGGCGTGGGAGTGTTTCACACAAATATCCGTAACGGTGAAAATAACGGAGCAAAACATAACAGCAACAACTCAATTTGTGCAAACGTCAAAGCGGCGTTTGTCTGTTTACAAGGACATGAGAAATGATCATTTTCTGTGAAACCCACGAGCGAGGAGCAGGCCACTCGTAAATCTGAGCGAGAGACGTGCTTCTCTCTAATGCTCTCCGCAGACATGTTGTGGCCGCTCAGTGCGTGCAATGTCACAGGGCCAGATGTAGTAACGCTATAAATTATAATCGAACATTTCCAGAGAAGATGCAGAATGAAGGCGGACTCTTCCAGCGTCTTCATAACAACCTGTTTGGACCTTGAGCTTCACTAATGATTTGTTGAGAACCACGATTTTGGACAAAACACCTGAAGACAAACTTTAACATCAGTCCAGCAGAGTTCCCACAAAACACGTTATTTGTAGCATAAATCAAAGCTTGACCAGACAAATGTGTTTGAGGCATTTCAACATTTAGTAAACTTATGTAGCAATTTGGCCAAGTGACAAATTTGGACTGAACACTATGGTGTTTATTTTGGCGAGTCAACAGTTTTCAATTCATCCATGAACCAAAACTTTTACACAAATGTTCAAAATTGACCAAACGTAATAGAAAAGTTAGTTTACTTGCCACAAACACATATATTATGTATATTTGATGTATTTTCTTATGTTCATGGAACAAGTTTGGATATTTTAGTTCACTGTACTAAGATTTTTAAAGCCTGATTTGTTCAAGTTGAATTAAAATCCCATACATTCTACATTTGAATGAACATATTTTTATGTTAACTAAATAAACATATATTGCTTTTATGTAACCATTATCTTTCTTAATTAGAAATGAATCATATGTGCTCACAAAAATACCATATTTTCCGGACTATAAGCTGCTACTTTTTTCCAACACTTTGAACTTAAACACCGGTGTTTCTCATGTATCGGCGGCATAAAGCTCGTTAGCTTTTTACAAGCTAGCAAGCTCCGTGCCGCCGATACATTTAGCGTCGTCACATCAGACCCGGTCAGAGTGGACCACATGAAACTGTTCGAATAAATTCAATAGCGGCTTATAGACAGGTGCACTCAATAGTCTGGAAAATATGGTATATTTTGCTAAAACTGCCACAAATGTCTTTCTTTATTTCTTTTTTAAAGATTTTTAGCTTTTAGCACATATAATATAATACAAATAGTGGCATTTGTTTCACCATTGAAAAGTGACCAAAAATTAAAAAAAAAAAAAAAAAGTTGTGTTGGACTGACAAAAATTTCCAGTCAAATGGAAAATATGAAAGAATTAATTTGAGTGAACTCAAATTTTTCACGTTATTGTGCTGAACCTCTCTGCAACTTATTTCCTGTAAACATTAAAACAGTGCATGTGAACTGGGATGTACAGTGTCATATGGATATATATTTAAATCTGACCTCAGGGATCAACCGGAGCCTGAATCACAACAAACACACAGTCAACTTATGTAATGATCCTGAAAACAAGGTAAAGTCACTCAACCATAATTTAAATCCACACATTATGAGAATCATTAGGCATATCTTTTTAAATGATATATGGACTGCCTAATGACCTGATGGTCCTGATGTCCGTCACTGCAGATGGTCTGAAGTGCCCTGACTGTTGTTGACAGACTGTAGCTAATGGTACTTCCCTCAGTATCACAGGATCCATCAAGATAAGCCTTCAGACTGCCACTGAACTGTGCCCCACCGCAGGGTTTTAGACTTGTTCAACAACTGGTGCAGCCCCATCCCGCTGACAGTGCCAATCAGTTGTGCAGCTACTTTTTTCCTACCGCTGGTTTGTATCATAATTCATCTCCTAAAGTATGTGATTCTGCTTTTTCATCTTTGAGCTCGCACATGCACGCCGGCCAAGCCGCAGCTGACGCCAGAGAGCTACTGTAGGCAAAGAAAACACAGCGTACTATTACTTTCCCCCCGTGCAGTCTGCTTGCCCCACAGCCTGCCTGCCTGCCCCCAAAAGGCAGTCTGCTTCTGATTATGTGTGATCATCCTCCAGCTTGCCAGCTACATTTCAGACTCACGGGAGACTCTCTCTCTCTTTTTTTTTGCTTGAAATCTGGACCCCATTCAAAAGAAATTACACTGCAGCTTGTCTAAGCCACTGTTAATTGCACCGATGGCAGCTACCAGCTATTGATGATATACCTGTTCTGCTTGTTATATGGGTTTTCTATACTGTTTGTAAGCCACACAATATGGACTGCATATACTGTGCCAAAAGCATTCAACAGATACATTTTACCTCTCTGTCTTTTAAAGGTCAATGAAACTAACGACACACATCATTACAAAACTTAATTCATCATAAGCTTACAGTGTCCATTATATTGTCAGTTGCCTAAGTGTTTCCATTAAGATAATCACTACAGTTGGCAGCTAAAGTGTCCTACCCATGCTCAACCATGTATATTTAACTTTATACACAGTAGATTCGATGTAAATTCAACTCTATGTGCTGTTTTTGTCTTTTTGCATCAGTCTTGACCCGTTACTACAACAACAAAATCCTATAATGTGAACTATTACTATGATAAATGGTAATAGGAGTGCAATCAAGGCCTAAGTTGATGACTGAGCCTCAGTGTTTTCCTCAAACATACAGACAAAGCCCAAGGCAGTTTGCCACAGATTCACTGGGGATCTGACCTGATACGCAGCAGTGGAAAGCAGAGAAGAAGAACGCAGAGTGTTTGCGCTATCAGTGGTTCACGATGGTTACTTTGGGCGAAACTGCGAAACCGTATTTCCCCCAAAACACAAGGAAAACCAATTCAGAAGTGAAATTTGATAGGTTCTGAGTTTTGATTTTAATCATGGGGATCGGGTGGATGTTGGAATAATGTTAATGATCATATAATAACATGATTGCCAATGTTAACGAGGAAGGTCATTATAGTCGTATCAGTGAATGCAGTGCAATGTGATACTTGGTTGTCCCTGTAGGATTCCTCCATCCTCCCCCTACAATCACCATCCACACTTTCTTTACTTCATCCAGAGGGAATACAGATACCATGAAATGTCATTTACAGAGAAATTTGGAGGAAAGATTAGATTCCTCTTGTAATGTATTATAGTGTAACGGAATTACAAGCTGCTATTTTTTTTATATTGACCTTGAACGCAACACATGCCCGTGCGAACTTTGCCCGGACGCCCCGTGCCTTGGGGGATTCCGCCTTTTTTGGAGATGCATGTGCACAGGGCTGGCTGTTGAAGCTGATTTTGTTTTCCTGCTAATACAGGTACTGTTACTAAGAATAAATGAAAACTGCATGATTGATGGCGACTCTTCATTGAAACAACACAACGCAGAGGACGAGCCGCTACAATAGCATTTGAATTATGCCACTTTTATATATCAAGAGGAGTTTGTTGATTATCCAGAGAGGCTGTAATGAGAGGAAAACACATCTAAACACAATGATGAGATTGTTCTAAAACATGATGAATGGATCACTTGTTGACTTAAATGTGGGATATAGTTTCTCATTCACTGTCACTGTCTCTTTCTTTCTCTCTCTCCCTCACTCACACGCACGCGCACACACCTCCTCCCACCTCCTGGGATCCCAGGGTGGAAGACATCATCAGGCGGTCCAGGAGGTTGCAGGAGACGCTCGCGTCATCCCTGGATGGGCGGCGCATTGCCGGGAGGACGGAGGGTGTTTTCCAGCTTTAAAAGCACCGTAGCCGGCCCCTCTGACAAACCGCGCTGCGTCATCGACCTGGGGAGACTCTTTAAAACCTTCATTGTGCCGAACAGAGCACAAAGTCACCTCAACCACGGTCCCCATCAGCAGCACGTTACCTGCGTAGCGCTCTCCTGATCCATTACTGCATTTTAATCCTGGTTTCACTCGGTGCGCACTGTCCACCGCGCCGTGCGTTAAAGTTGCACACTCGCTGTTTTTTTCCTCATATTTTTTGTTTTACTCGAAATCCTTCGCGAACTATGCTTTTACTTTAAGGTGTGTGAAGTGAAGCAGCTGTGTTGTGATTGCTGTCATCGGTGCACGCGCTGCTTATCACAGTCCGGAGAAAGTTGCGCATCGCTTGTTGAATGCAGGATACCTTCTGCCTGAGCGTCAGTCCCAAGTTCAGCTTTGGAGCAACAGCCGGTAAGGAGCGGGGACTCCAGCTTCTCACCTCTCTCGCCGCCGAAATGAAGTCTGCAGAAGAAGGTAAAATATACTCCCTGCTTTTTCTTTTTTTTTGTTCCCAATTTCCACCCTGCGCGTATTTATGAATTGCATTTCTTAGCTGCTCTTCTCATTTAAAGATGAGTCGATACCAGGTGTTGCACCAAATGCAAATTAATATGTGTCCTGTCAAGTTCACGAGCTTATACTACTGCAGTTTTAGGACAAATAAAGACTAAATAAATAAAATTAACAACCTCATTTGGTCACTTTGGTAAATAATAAAACTAATACTACAAATTAAAGCCATTTTCATTTTTTCACCAATAAATGCCACGTAAAGTTTTCCTTAATCTCTCTGCACAAGAAGCAAATAATGAAATACAGCAAGCTGCATGCACCCATATTACGTCCACACCATTAGGTGTCTCCAGCTGTCTTTGCAGGTGCCTCTCATCATGTGCAATGAAAGCTGATGGGGTTACACTGTTGCTGTCACCTGCTGGCTGAGAGGTTCATGTCAGTTTTGCTTTGTTTACTTTTTAAGTTAAACTGGTCACTTTGTCTCAATGGAGTGAAAGGTCAGTGATAAACTGAGGAGCCCACAGCTCTCAGGATACATTTTCTGTGCTTTGCTTTAGGAGAATCCAGCTTTAAAAGTTCCCTCTTTTAAGCTCTTTGATTTAAGATTCATGGTAGCAAAATTTGATTTGGTCCATCAGGAGTCATTGATGGTCTGTCTTGTCTTAATTCCCAGTGGTGATGTCACTGGCTTTTTGTGGATTTTGGGAATTTCATTTTGTCTCTTGAGGTTTCAGATGGACGGGTGCGAGCGGTATTATTATTCATTTCAGTCCCTCAGTACTAAGCTTCATAATTGGGAACAGACTTGTGTGTGTTTGTGAGTAAGAGAGGGAACTGTGATGTGTGCGTTCAGGGACGCCGGGTAGCTTGCTTGACAAGGAGACGTGCCTAACCACACACAGCTCCAGCAGTGTGCCGAGGGCTTGCTTTACTGTCGCACATAAACTCAGACACACACACACACACACACTCTGCTGGTGTTTTGCCATAGCCCATAGTCAGCCATGTGCGATAAGTGGCCCCAGGGTTCTTAGTTCCAGAGGCTGCGGATGACTTCTGTGGGCGACCACCTATCTCTCTCTGAGGTCCTGTCAGTCTGAGCCGAGCCTCGACCACAATCCCCGTGGATAAACCCATCCATTCTTTAGTCACGCTGGTTTGGTTGTGGGGAGAGAGTGTTTTGATCATGATAGCATAATTGAGAAAAATTGTGGAGGACAGAAAGTGCACGCTATAATCTGTGTGATAGTCAGTGTTTTCAAATTAACTCTGCTTACACAACCCATTTTGAACACACTGCAAGGAGTTGTGGAGACACCAGGTAGAGCTCAAGAGTGAATCATTTGATTTTTTTTATTGTTTTTTTAATTGTTTCACCCTGCAAAACTCTGATCTGGTGTGATTTTGTTAGTTCAGCAGCTTGTGACGCTTGTGACCCGGAAATGCCAAGTTTCAAGATCATGCAACACCACAAGAGTAAAAGCCCCAGTGTGTTTGAGTGGGTGTTAGAAGAAGTGCTTTGCAGCACAGTGCACAGACACACACACTAAAAGGTGAAAAAGGAAGAAAAAAAAAAAACAGCTGCAACTCTAAGCAAAGTCAGCCAGCCTTGAAGTAAGGAGGTGTGTCACAACGGGTGGAGTGGGCAGGAGATTGTATCAGAGGAGAAAAGCATCAGACAAGACTGAGCTGGAGGTACATTGGTTTTTGAGTTGAGACTGTGTAGAATGAGTGGGGCAGGAGAGAGTATCCAGCATCAAGAGCAGGAGTTTGATTTCAGCTATGTGTTTGAGTTCGGCCAAGGTGTCCAGCGTGAACCTGAGAGAGGTGGGTAACGATGGGGCTTTTATTTATCCCGGCATCACAGGGAAAATTACTCAGTGGGCTTGTGATGTGAAATAGGCTGTGGAAAAGTAGCAATAATAATCAATCTGTTAACCAAAAATGTGTTTTAAATGTAACTTTCCAAGTCTTTTTGATGGTTCACAAGGAAGAGTGGATTTCAGATTGTTTTTTCTACCTTATGAATGGATGATATCTACTGGTGTTTTAAACGTATCTGCTGCACATCACAAACATAATCACCTCTGAAAATAGACTCTCTTAAACTAATTTTATCTTCCCTACCCACATATTATACAGGGTGTGACAGATTCGTCATTCCATGTGATACCCAGCATTGTGGTTAACAAATATAGCATGCTGCGTCGAGGGGAATGCCCTTCACCGAGTTTCAGACTCAATAGTATTCTTCCTGTGACCACTTTTGCCCTCGCTGACTTTATCAATAAAAGGCAGGCGTGAGGTTTACAACTGTTGACACAGCAGCCAGCCGCCACGAGGCAAACCAAAGAGGCATACCTGCCGGGCTGTACGCGCCTCAACTGACTGAGTTTGTATGTCATTGCACTTGTCTGTCGGTGATTTCCTTGTGTGCCTGCTCGTGCGTGCCCTTTCTGTCTTTGTGTGTGTATCGCGGTGCATCTGTGTGTAACGCTGCAGCAAACTCTCTTTGACTTAATCACAAGCTCAGAGCGATGCGAGAGTGCTGTCAGTTTTCCACAGGGGAGGGCCTAATTCACTCAGTGAGTGATGCAATCAATCAAATAAAGCATCCATCAGCGCGGCTGGAGGAATTCCTGTAGAGTACATATGACAGCAGGGCGTGCCAAATAGAGCCTCAGATGAACTGATCAAACAAACAGAGTGGCCGTGCAACTTTGCGACTACACAGCAACCGCATACAGTAACTGCTTTGAGATGATTGCTAAGCTTCCCCAGATGTTTATAAAGACGGGGGGTAGTTAGTCCCTGCAAAACATACGGGTACGATTTGTGTAGGGGTATTGTTCTTGAATGTAATCAGAGGTAATTACCACCATAACTGTTCTGAACACTTTGCTGTGGAGAGTAGTTACATATTATGGTTCTATATTTTTAAATTATACCTGTTTTTGTTTTTTTTCCAGATGCATACAGCTACACACCAAACGTCAGCCTGTCCCTACCACTGGGTATGGGCAACCCCTGCCTGGCCACTCAGTACCACACCTTACAGTCCAGCCCGGTCATCTCAGTTTCCTCCTGCCACCAGACAGGCTACAGCCTCCAAAATGACAACCACGCAGCAGCAGGCTATTACCTGCCCCACGGCTTGAGACCCAATGGGGCGCCGGCCCTGGAAAGCCCTCGCATCGAGATCACTGCCTACAGCCAGTACCCCGAGGACGAGGTAGAAGAGAGCAGCAGTGAGGACCACATCATCAAACGAGGCGTTAACTCCATCGTGACACTGACGCTGCCCAATGCAGACGGCTACCGTGATCCCAGCTGCCTCAGCCCAGCCAGTAGCATTTCCTCACGCAGCTGTAACTCCGAGGCGTCGTCCTACGAGTCGGGCTTCTACAACTACGACAACTCCCCACAGAACTCCCCCTGGCAGTCGCCCT
>OOFC01004113.1:6865-17522 GCA_900323345.1 Pseudochromis fuscus | reverse complement strand
ATATGTACATGTATAGACACGGACGAAGCTAATGTGATGTCACCCATTGTTTTGAAGCCAGAAGTTTGGTATTTAAACGTTGCCATGTTGGTTGTTTGGAGCCAGAAGTGACCATATTTGGATATGAAAGGAGGACTGAGGAGGCGGGTCTGACCCTTGAACTAAATGGCAGTGCCCAGACCTGTCAGTCACACTAACCACGCCCCTAAATCTTTCTTCTTTTGAAGCCTGATATCTACTTTGAATTGAGAATAAAATTATGAAATGATTTTCAGATGGACCCCCAAACACCCCAACTCACTGAGAAGAAGAGTTGACTTTAACTAATGACTATATTTCATGTTTGAAATTTAGGATTTTTGAATTGAAGTCAATTGCAGCCAGAGTTTTTTGGCGTTAGTCAGTGTTCGTCTGGAGTTTCTGCATAAGCTTAATTTTTGAGCCCTGGTTGCTTCGTCCATTTCTATATACACTCTATAGAGGGACCACAGAAATGTAAGAATATTAAAGCTGTTGCATAATTATTTGGACACCTAACATGTCAGGTTATAACTGTTCACAGATTGTGTGTAATTATACTACACACATAATTTACATGCTGAACATATTACTGCTGCAAAATCATCTTCTGACATCAAATAAAAACATGATTTCATATGTACAAAACCCCCAGTGATCTGCATCAGAACAAGCTGACAAGTCCTTTACTGGATCTATTGTTTCATTTGATACTTGTGAAACTGATGAAGTCATTTTTTGGAAAGTGCCTCTTCAGTCTTTATTTCATGTTTTCACACCGCTCTTCCCCTCAGGCAGAGATGGACCTGAACGAGTCCCACAGGTAATGGTGGGATTAAAACTGAAGCAAGTGAAGGGAGTTTCTGAATAAAACTGTTTCTGCATCTGGAAGGGAAACAAAGACCCTTTTTAATAAAGTGTAAAGTTACTGTACATCAGTCAGCCATGACTGCAACTGACTGTCAGATGGTGGAAGTAAAGAAATACATTCACTCTTGTCACAGTGAGGAAATGTAATACAAATAAAAACTGGGTTTAACTTTCCAACACTAATAAAACACAAGAGTGGACACCAAAGGAAAAGATGAATCAGTGCTTCACAGTAATTCAAAATATTTAGCATGCCGAGCTAACAAGCTAACTAGACCCATGTAACCTTACTTTCAAGTTAGCCAACTGTTCTTTTGATATTATGTTTTCTTGTTATATTTATAAGAAACTAGCTCTAGCTTTAGCTGCAGTTTGTCACATGTAGCAATTAGCCAACAAATCTCATATCTTAGACTTTAATATGTAGCTGTTTGTATCCAGGAGCTATAGGTAGAAAGTGTGAAGTCTGAATTAAACAATGCTTCAAATGAATCAGAATTGTTATCTATGGTATCTACATTATGCTAATGAAATCCTAGTGTATCATAGCTTATCATTAGCCACATGGTACATTATCATGAAGGGTTAGCAGGTTAGCTGGAATCATAGGTTGGACAAAATAATCAGGTCTCAAAAGTGAAGTCAATGTGGAAGTGTAAAAAAGTGCAATACTCCCAATGGCCACTAGATGCTGACTCTGAAAAACTCTGACTCCAATTAATTTCAATTCAAAAATCTTTATTTTCAGTCATGAAATACTCAGTCAACACATTTTTCAAAGGTCAGACCTGCCTCCTCACTTCTCCCTTCATGTCCAAATATGGTCACATCTGGCTCCAGAAAACCAGCAGGTGATGTCACAGTGTCCACTCTATATACAGTGTATGGACACAGCTGTATCGCTACTGTTAGCTTCTAGTTGGATGCAGTTTAGATATACAATACAACATTAAGTTCCTCAGTTTATCATTATATCACTTATGTAGCCATTAGCCTTGAAATTCAGTTTTTAGGATTTTGTTTGAATTTGTGTTGTTTTAATTGACAATTTTCAACCAAACATCAGTGCTACTCTGAATTAGCTTAATAAAGCTAGCAGAATATGCTAGCTAAATCAACAACCACCATATAGAAGTTAAAATTTTCCATCTAAAATTGTTTAAAAGTTTCTATAAATGTTTGGGTGGTGTTGTAAACTCCATATATGTGACATTTCAGTTGTTGTGTGATGGTAATTTTAATACATCTGAATTGGTAGAGACCAAAATTGCGCTAAAAAAGGGAATAGCATGCATTTGTAAATTATAAAGTTGCTCTGTAATGACTGAATACATAATAAAAAATCATTTCCAACTTGTTTTTATAATCCCCAAGTTTCCAAAAACGTCCCAACACAACCAACCAACTCCCATGAGAAGCTTTTACAACAGTAATTTAACTTCTTGAATACATGCCAATGTTGAAACACATTTACACAGCAGGGAGTTATTAAAAAAAGTCTATTTTCATTGCTGTAAACTAGAAAAAATTAAGCACAATTCATTCTCACAGATGTCAGATGTCTTTATCTGAGAGGAACCGTCCACTTCCAGTAAACGGGCGGTGAGTGCATTTCCCATGAAGATCTGGCACTCAAGTCACTACGTGGTAAAATAATACTGCCGAACATTTGATTCCCTCCCCACGTCTGAGGTTTTAAATGATGTCTCATGCTGTCTTGGTTTTCACACTGTTACATTTTTTGATTCTGTTTTAATTTTCACACTCCTGAAGCAGCACAGTGAGCGTGTTGCTGCAGCGTGAGCAGTGGTTTTGGAGATGGAGTCGGGTCTCGGGAGGCAGCGGTTAAACTTTGCTCCCTGGATCTGCTCTGAGGATGAAATAATGAAAACCTCAAGCTGTCTTTGATCTAAAAAAGCTGCTCTCTGTGTTTCCAGCCCTCCCTGTAAAATATTCAGATTGGTTAAAAAATCCACATCGCGCTTCAAGAAGGAACGTGAAATTGGAACATGAGCCTCATTCTGCAAAAATACAATATTACACTTTCATGGGTGCAATAGCATTTAATGACTTCCTAAGTGGTGAAACCATAGTAACAGATTAACTCAATATGAAGACACCTTTTATGACCGATGATGTCATGTTGCAGAAAGTTGAACTGCAAATTGGCAAAGGCTTTAATGTTGGGAATAAAACATGAGATTAGCACAGATCCTTTTTATCCAAAGTCAAAGCATATGAAGAATCCCTCTGTGGTCCCATTGAGTTTTTCTATTTTTAAAGATGGCGGTTAAACCAGCAACACCACTGTAGATACAGGGATAAATATAGTCAACCGGATCGATTTAATGAGGCTCCAACATAAAATGTTACCATGGTGGTGGTTTGGTTTTGAATTGTTTTGAGCGATTGTGGATTATTAAACCCTGATTGAACCAATGATCGTAGAAAAGTTATGTTATGTTAATGCTTGTGCACAGAACTTTGGCTGAAAATGCTGTCTTTTTAAAGTGCTATATAAATAAAGCTGAATTGAATTGAATTGAATTGAAAAGAATTGAATTGAAAAGAAGTGGTGTGAACATGGATTTGGATTCACTCGTTACTTTCACCACCATCACTGTCAAGCATTAAAATCTAAATGCAACAAGACAGTGTTCAGTTTACAGACAAACCACACATGTACACAACAGCCCCACAGCCAAACTAGCAAAGGTAAGCTGCAGCTGTGGTGAGTCTGGAGGGAAAGTTGGTGTTTTCAAAGAGGAAGTACAGACACTACTTTATTCTCCTTGATGTAAAAGGCAATAACATACACGTGAAGTGTACATTATGTCCCGGAGCGACGTGTTTGTCCATGTCCATTGTAAGCAACTTAATGAAGCATCTGTCAACAGCACACACTGCTGCAGAACTAGAGGCCAGAAACACTGTTGACACTGTTGATGATGATAGCGAGCCAGGTGTGACTAAGGTGAGATGAAGAAAACACTTGAGGTACAGTATGGCTGCCAGTTGTAGTCTGTTGAGGTGCAATAAATATTAAAAGTTCTGTGCAAGTACCTGTCTGTGTAATTCAACACTATGCAACTGGCTCGTGAACCTGCTTAGAAAAAATCCAAATTCTCACACATATTTAAACTTTTTTAAAAATTTAACAATAGTTACTTTCCCTGGTAAGTTACTTTCATAGTGGAGCAATTCAGTTACTAACTCAGTTACTTTTTGAGAGAAGTAACTAGTAACTATAACTAATTACTTTTTAAAAGTAACATGGGCACTGGTCGTGACATATAATCATTATATGTAGCTGTTAAGTACAGAAGCCCTAAAAGGACATGGTTAACTATATTTTTATTTTCTCAGTTTCCCCATGATAACGAGATAATTTCAGTGATTTTCTCGTTATCTCAAGAAAACGGAGTTTATTTTAACGAGAAAATAAAGTTTATTTTTTTCAAAGATAAAAGGATAAATTACAAAAAAAATAAATAATAACTTTCTGGCAACTGCACCACAGTAACATCAAATGATCCGTACTCCAAACCATGATGAGCTAAAGCACAAACAAACAGAAGTAGAGCTCACTGTGTGCAGCAGCAGAGTGGGACATTGTGGTCGGGATAAAGACAGTAATCAGACTTTTGTTTAGATTTTGATACATCGCCAGAAATTTATCTCGTTATCACGGGAAAACTGAAAAAATAAAAAATGTAGTCCTTTTCGGGCTTTCGTAGTTAAGGCGAACAAGCACAAAGTTTTCCCCCAATGAGTTCAAGACGAATCACCATCTAGTGACCATTAAAGGAACTACAGTTTAACATTACTTTGGTAGAACAACGATTTTAAAATTACAATACACAAAGGGACTCTGTTTCTTTTATATATAAGGAAAAAAAGTTTTCAAACTCATAGACAGTACATGAAGATGGACATGTTGACAGATATAAAGCCAAACTACAGACACTTTACCATTTACTTTTGAAAATTGTGAAGTGTGAGTAAAGCTATGAGACCATGGGGTGTGTATCCTCATGGCGCAGGTATCAGATGGAGGGAGAAAGAGAGAGAGAGAGAGAGAGAGAGAGAGAGAGAGTATACTTTCCCCCCTGCAGATGGAAAAAACATAGGAAGCAATTAAAAGCTTAAGGTCGTCAGTTACAAAGAGGCTTCTCGGCCGACACTTCAGGAACAGGAGGATGCCTGCTAAACAGATAAAGCCTCTTTCTTGAGCTTCTGTTACACAGACCCCCCACCACCACCACCAGCTCCACCCTGCTCCACCCTGCGACCCTCCTCCTTAACTATTTATTTGCTTACACAGCTTTCCAATGGCTCATTCAGCCTCTTAAGGTCAATAACCAGGCAGCACCTGTCTCAGTCCACACTAATAGGAACAAAGTCTGCTCCTTTGTTTGGGGACAACAGGAGACACACTTATTTCACCTTCTGCAGTCACACACACACACATAAGCTGTCTGCTTTTGTGCAGTATTTATGGCGAGATGAGGTGGGTAGACACACGGGAACCCGACACCACATTTACAGCCAATTGCTGTGCAGTGATGAAGTGGCCCATTTGGTTCAGATTCACTATTTGTCCAGAGTCCGGCTTTGTTCAGTGGACCTGCAGATCCATCATGTGCAGTAGTCAGCAGGACGTCCGAGCACCTTTTGTTAATAGTGACATAGTGGTGATATTTATCAGATAAAACCTCCTGCAATCAACATATCAATAGATGTTTATTTAACAAATCGATATATTTTATGAGTCAGATGCTACAACAAAAGTTTTTCTTCTTTATCTTTTCTTAGTTTTCAGATGTGTGTTAATGACTTTAAATTAACTTGTTGTAGAAATGTGTCATGTATTACACACATCTTACCTTTACAAGGACACAGTTTAAATTGAATGATTATGTGTTGGTACACATAGCACTGGGTGGCCAAAAGCTGGAATATCTAAGTCATAAATCTTGTCACAGGCTATGATGGTGTTTGTCAGTGTTTTACATCGTGTATGTGGATGTAGATGTTTTCATAAACAACAAAACAGGCCAATCTACACCATATCTCATCAGCATAAAGAATTTTAAAACAGAAAAGAAAACTTTGCAGAGAATAACTTTTTAAGTTTTCTTTTTTAAAGTATGCGACACTACGTTTTAGAAAATAATAGCAAATGTGAAAAAGTTAAAGGTCTACGAAAAATGTAGACAGGAACTATGTGCAACCTTCCATCTCTGCCACTTTTTATTCTATTTTATTATATATATATATATATATATATATATATATCTAAAAGTTATGAGCATAAAAAATATAACGATTACACTTGGACAAAATGCTGAAGTGTTTTTAGTCAGAAAAATAAAAATGATGGAAAATATTGGGTAAAAAGTCAAATCTTAGGTAAATGCTGGATAAAAACAACTAAAATGTTGCAGAAAAACAACAGAATGCTGGAAATTGTAACAAAAAAATCCAAATTATTCGGGAAAAAAAAATACAAAAGGCTGGGGAATGTTGCATAAACATGATAAAATATTCGGTAAAAACAACAACACTGCTGGAAAATGTTAGATTAACATGTAGTATGTAGCAATAATCCAGTATTTACAGATCTGGGTGAAAACAAACCAGCATTTTTTTTTGCGTGTGTTGCATTGAAAACAAAGTGCATTGCAAGTAACATCCCTTCTCTGTAAAATGCTTTAGTTATTGTAAGGAGCAGCACAGCCGCACATTACACCCAGAAACATAATGACGTCTAAATCAACAGGACTCAGCAACTGCAGCGGTTTTAACTTCTGCTTCTGGTTTTACTGCCCGACAGATTCTGGCTCTCGTCTTCCCTCTACCGAGGCCTACAATCCGCACCAAATGTTTCACATTACCCAGTGTGAAAACCCTCCTATTCCTCAGATGCTTTTTTACAAGTCCATACATCCGTGGAAACTTGATATTTCATATTTCATTCTGGTTTGTGGATGTCATTGCAAGTGGACGCCGGTTCACATGCAACCGCCCGACCGCTGCCTTTGATCAGCCTGACCACGACTAATTGTGGACGGAGAACAAATGAAAGAAATATCGTGAGATTTCATGGGAATTGCCACGACGGCCCGAGCTGCCCGGCTCAGCTATTAGCAGTTAAAATAACTCAGTGGGCACTCGGAGAATTAGCCTGTTTCCTCTTACGGTCACACAAAGATAATTTTGATGATGTGGATGTTGAAACGCGGCAGTGAAAAGCTCTTCGTGACGCGGCGGTAGGAAGCGTTTGCGGCTCAAAGGAACGAAGGGATTTAAAGTTTTCATCATCACACTGAAGCCATAACTCCTCGTTCACTTCTCAGCACATGGAAACATAACATTTACTCCTTTTTAACAGCTTTAACAGTGCGAGCACAAGTCCTCCCGACGTCAAACTGACCTATTTCACATGTCCTGTTTGAGTCTGTAATAAATTGAGTTTAGAAACATAACACCGCAACCACAAAATCCCCATATGTTCTTAAAAAGTATTCACAATAGAGAGCTGAATTGACCTGGCAAACAAAATTCATTCCACGGGCCAAATATCAAGGGAAAGATGTAAAAAAAAGAGAAAAATTTAAAGCAGCATAAATGTTCCAAATGTTTAAGAGTGGCCAGCGGATCCCGAGGGGCTCGTTCGGTATCGCTCTTTGTTCCTCGTACAGGATGTAACTTTGCAAAGCTGGTTTTCATTCAGTCTCGGGCTCCAACAAACTCTGAGCAGCTATCTCAGCTCACACTTACATGCACATTTTTTTCCCTCTCTTGTAAAGACAAAACAGTTTTATGTGCACAAACATGTCAAAAAGTGAAGGTATGTGTCCGTCCGAGTCGCACGTTGACCTGTGCGTTTTGTAAAAAGGCGGCTGATTTTCCGGTTAGGAGGGCAGGTTAGCCACGGTCGCAGCAGCAGGTGACTGGAATGAGGTCATGATGTGGTCATGGGAGGGGGGACACCAGCACCGTATGTGTGTGTGTGTGTGTGTGTTGAAACCTCCGAACAACTGCTGGGAGGGAGGTGAAACACATCACAGGGCTGAGCTGCGCTGTTTTTCCTCCCCCCTCGACTCAAGGTGTCGTTTCACACCGCCGAGCCCCCTCCGCCGAGGAATCCTCAAAATGACAGCAGCGGATTGATTTGCTTATCCATGAAAGAGATGGACTGCTACTACGAGCCCCAGGAGATGGGCAGGGCAGAGGACCACAGCACACACCGTGGAGAAGCACTCTGAACCACCTGTGTTGCATTTACACCACTTTGTCTTATGTCCTGACTTTCTCTAAATGGTTTACATGAGTGAAGCTTTTACACTTTCTGCTCTGAACACTTACACTGCACCACAGGATGCAGATGAATGATGGACACAGCTTTCAGGTCTTGAAGGTGAAGACAATGCAGGTGCAAAAAACGTGCAATACTCCTGATGACCACTAGACGCTGGCTCCAATTGACTTCAATTCAAAAATCCTCATTTTCAATCCTGAAATATTCAGGATATTCATCTAATGACATCATTCTGATGTCATTAGATGAAGTCAACTCTTCTTCTCAGTGATCTGGTGGGAGGAGTTAGGGGCGTGGTTAATTTGATTGACAGGTCTGGTCTCCAATGATTTCCAGGTGGTTTAGAGGCTCATTCACAGGTGAACTCATTGGACAGTGTCCTCAGGTTACAGGGTCAGACCCGCCTCCTCACTCCTCCCTTCATATCCAAATATGGTCACTTCTGGCTCCAAACAACCAACATGGTGACGTTCAAATGCCAAACTCCTAACTTCAGTTTATTTTATGCTGTATTTCGAACATGTGTAATAAAAACAAAAGAAACAAACTAAGAAGGAAAAATATTAAAAAGGAAATAAAACAAGCAAACAAAAAATAAACAGTCAAAAACAACGCAAATGGTTTAAAGTGTGACATGATCGAAAAGGAATAGGATGAAGTATAAGTTTTGTCTACAAACCAACGGGTGACTTCACATTTATATGTGACAATAATGTACTTAATATTTTGTACTCTATTTAATACTACATGGGTAGAAAACTATTTGTTTTGTTGATTAAACTGGAGTTATTGTTGCCAGCTTCGTGTGACTAGTCCACCTGCTCCTGCTGCTGTTCCCTGTGTTTCAACATTTTTTCATTCAGTGACACAGATGAAAGCAGTGCAGTGAAAATATTCAGTATGTGAACCAGTGGGATCTTTTTTCTCCAGATACACCGACTCCCTTTAGAAACATAAGAAGGGGTCAGAGCAGAGGAAACGCTGTCTTCTCCTGCCAGAGGGTCGGGGAAACAGAATAGTTTGTAGCACTTAGTGTCCCACTGTGCGCTGGTCAGCTGTTTAATGAGGCGTTCAGGTACTGCTTGTAAATTTAAAGACGCATGTCGTTTGACCCCATCTGATTAAAAACAAAAACAAACCCACAGCTTATCAATAAAAAAGAGAAAATTTGTAATTTTAAAATATGGAATATGTAAATTATATCTAATATAAGTAGGAAGTCTCACTATCAGGGTGAATGGAGTTAAGATGATGTGTGAGCTTTATGTAGAGACAATAATTTTGACAAACTTTGCCAAAAGCTCAGATTTGAATTAAACATTTAACAATATTTCAACATTTTTCAAATTTAATAGAAAACAATACAACAGATTATTTATGTCTGATGAAAAAAGTAATGGAAATTCACTAGAATAATAACATCAATATCTAAAGAAATTTTCAAAATAAGTCAGACAGTGGGATAAAAAAAACTAAAAAAATAAAGAGATAATATAAATAATCATAATTATTCTTTTTTTTTTTTTAGCAAAATCTAATATCAAAATGCTATGTTGCTAAATGTTACTTTACATAAAAGTAAAAAATAACTTTGAAATAAACAAAATACTTTTTTTTAATGATTTTTGAGCAAATCTATTAAAATGCTTAATTTCACAGTACACACTAAAATGTATTGGATTCAACCCAGAACTGGTTGAAAGTTGGACTAATTTTACAATTTTGATGTTTTTATGCAACAGTTTATTGTTATTAACTAACATGTTGCTTTTATCCAGCATTAAATTAACCTAGCATGTACTTAGTCCTGTTTTTACCCAGTTTATTAGTGTATAACTTACGTCATTTACAGGATGAAAATAAGAAACCAGATATTACACAATACAATTATTTTAACTGCGAAATCCATAAAAGCAAAAACTCTCAACTTCAAAATAAAACGTTAGTGTTTTTGAACTACTTCCAGTTTGTAAGTTCTGTGTGAAAACCAGTTCAAATGATTTAGTTTCCCTGCAAACACTCATGTATCCACAGTCACTCATTTCAAAGCTGAGCTGACTCTCATTGGTGCTTTAAACAAACAGCAGCAGTAACAGTGCGGCTGCTGTGTTCAGTGTGTGATCACATCCCGTCCTCATCAGTCTTCTGTCAGTTGTTCTGCACTTGTCTTTCATCTGTTGCCTGCAGCCACATATTGTGCAGCCCTCTCGCTCTGACTGACTGCGCCGGGCACACAGGCCGCCTGGCATGTTTTGGCAAGTCCTCTGCGAGACATTGTCTTCAGTGTGGTATCGTCTTTCTCTCCCTTTTCCTCCCCGTCCCATTTGTTGTGCGACGAGGGCAACGAGGAGGCGTAAATCTTCTGAACTACCTGTTTGATAGTCGGCCAGCGGCATCTGATCGCCAAACCCAGGGAGGGAGTGGGTGGGGGAGCTGGAGAGGGAC
>OOFC01004111.1:5503-26259 GCA_900323345.1 Pseudochromis fuscus | reverse complement strand
CGAGCGAAGCGAACCACGTCGGATTTGTTGTTGTTTACATTAACAAAATGCCACACTGTGCGGCTTTTGGGTGCAATGGGTCCTTAAATTCTTTATTCTTTGAAAATTTATAGTAAATACAAAAATACAGTGAGATAATATGAAACACATAAGTACCTTGGACAGCGGCGGACCTAAAACTGAGCTTTTTACAGCAGACGCTCTCTCTGTCAGTCACCATCGCGGAGCAGCGGCTACAGAGACACCATCGACAATGACCAACTCTCGCTTCCTCGCGTTCAATTTCCTCTCCATTTTCACTGAGGGAGTCATCTTCACTTTCCTCATGTCTTTGGTCCCGCTGCGGCTCAAATTGAAAGGGCTGAACCGAGTTCATCGCTGCTAACAGTTAGCCGCTACAGCTCAAAACAATGGTCAGCCGAGTACCACCCACCATTTGACGTCATACCCAGAATGCATTGCGACGTAAACAAACATGGCGACCTCCGTGCAAAAAATGTTTCTATAAAAATATAAAAACTGGAAATTATTTTTGACAATTATATCCTATGTTTATGTTACTGGCAGCAAAGTGAATCATATAGAGCAAACATGTAATTACAGTCGGGGTTCCCTGTTACTATCAGTCCATAAAAAACGTATTTTTTTCAGCGATATTCTAACATGATTGCGTTAACAAAGGAGTGTTGCATTGCCACGTGCGGTATTTATTCAGTTTTGGGAATTTACGATGGCCTTACTGGTCAGTGAACTTGGTGAAAAAAACTAACCCTGTTGTTCTGGAGAGGGCAGATGAACTGTCTTGTAATTCCTCCATTTGGCCACAGAGGGTCGCTCTGGTTCTTAGATGGGAGAATGCTGCCCCCATAGAAATACTCAGTTTCTGTCATAGACTGGTTTCTGTATACAGTCTGGCTGCATCCCAACATATCCAGGTAAAAAAAAAATATCTAAACCAAAGCTAAATAAAAAGCATAACACTATTTTGAAAATGTTATTTTCAAGCTTTATTTAATTTCATAAACAAAAACATTCAACCAAAAAAAAAAAAAAAAAAAAAAAACGTGAACTATCTAACAGAACACAGAGTCAAGCACTAAAATATCAGAAAACACTGGACAGAAGAAAAAGTGGCAGGAGCAGAGTCCTCGTTTACCTTTAACATTCAGTCACAAATGTTTACATCCATAACAACCTCCTGTTGAACGACAGCACTGACGACACTGGAACAAAGCAGTGATATTAACAATAAATGGGTTTTCTAACCCTGAAACATGCTGTCAGGCTCTGAGTGTCAGTACAAGCTACAGCTGTTCACATCAAGGAAACACCGGTGTGTCTCAAAGCAGGTCGTCCAGATGCATTTCATCACAAGCTCATTAAAAACTAACAGGCAGTTTCCTGCGATTTTTATCAGAGCTTTAATGGTTCTATCCCTGGTTGTGTAACAGCTCACTGTCCTGTTTATTTCAAAGTTGGAAAACATCTAATTAATGCTGCCAAACATTCAGCAACTTTTATCCAACATATGTGAGCTCTTGAAAGATCGGATCAAAGTCTAATAGCATATTTCATTTGTTTAGTGGTTGAGTTAAGACCCGTTACAGTAAACAACATGTTTAAGAAGGATTTTGAATCTGAAAATGTTTACGTTTGATTTGTATTTGTGGATCTGAATAATCCGACAGCTGTAAAGACATTTGAGGTTTTTGCTGTTTTTAAGTCTAATATCCACTGAAATGCTCAGAAACCTTGATTGAGGCGTTAAATGTGAAACCTGTAATAATAATACATCAGCAGTAACAACCATTTCATATTGAAGCACACATTTTAGCTCCAGTAAATACAAATAAACACAAACAGTCAACAAGCCAGACCTGGGGGAAAGAGCAACGCAATCCATTCAAATGCCTGTGGGCTGTTTGGGTTTTTATTGTTATTAATGTCGTCTGACTTGCATAGTTTCATATAACAGTGGATTGTTTTACAGTGGGTTCATGCATATCCCCAAACTGACAGTTGCAGGTAGAGGCTGTGAATGGAAAAGCTGGACAATGTGACAGTGTAATTCAAGAGTACGTTTTCTTTTACAGCAATATATTCACACTGGTCATCACACTATCCAACACACTCGATCCCAGTTATCTGAATGGCTCGTAACTCTTTCCCCAGTCTGTTTAAAATAAATATATTCTGTATATAATGACAAATGTTACAGTAGCCAGGTTTATACATCTGTCAGTTACTGAAGGATCTGTATAGCTTAGCATCTAAGTGAAAGAAGGGGGAAAAAAAGATAAATTAACCTAAATTAACTTAAATTATCATTACTTTTTTTACAACTGGGTCAAGATCTGACATGCTGCTAGTTTATCCAATTTAAATGGGCTTAGAAAATCCCTTGTATGTAACAGACAATAATAATTAAAATTTATTCACTTCAAGAAAAACTGATTTGCTAAAATTTGGCCATCATCTTTCACATGGGCCCACATCCAAAACCAGACCTTCAGCCATATTTGATATCTAGACACCTAGTGAGATATTAAAGGATTCAAACATGACCAATGTCTGACTGGTTTGTACAAACAGCTTCAGTTATTTCCGATCCTAGAAACCAACTCTGAATAGTTCAGGGAACAAGAGAAATAGCATGAATCACACTAGTTGTATGCACTGAGAGCTCAAAGCTGATAAATCTCATTGGATCCTTTAATATCTGCAGAGTCTGTAAGTTTAAACAGTCCAGAGGTTGAACCTGATGTAGAGGAGGGCTTTCTAGGTGAGTCTAAAATGGGACGGCAGGAGTTGAAGAAGGAAGTTGAAGGTAGTCCTGGTTTCTACACATTCGTCCGACACTTGGGGAAGATGGGGCCTCCCTCAAGCCTTCTCTTTCTTACTGTAGATTGGAGAAAGAAAAATGGAGAGTCACAGAGTTAGGAAGAGGAGGATGAAGGAAAAGAGAAGCAGAAGACATGAAGCAAGAAGACGGGCGACGGGAAGGAGAGAGGAGCAAGATCAGCTTTACAAGAAGAGGTTTAACAGGAGATCTGTACAGTATGAAAAACACAAGAAAATCAGACGATATCGAGCAGGCAGGACTGGATCATAATAGTAATATAATAGCTAACAGATAATAATAATTTGTTGTGAAAACTTTATTCTGCACAATAAAACTAAAAAGATTTGAAACTAGAACAAACTCCTTCCTGTTTTGTTTTGACTGTGATTTCTTGCCACAAAGTGAACCCCAGAGTCTCCGAGGTTTCAGAAGAAGATGCAGCTTTGAAGAGGAGTGTAGAGAAGAGTGTGATCTGAAGCAGAGTCAGATAAACTCCTCCAAACAATGCAGGGATAGTAAAATACACCAACAATCATCAGGATCAGGATCAGGAACCAAAGAGTAAAACAGCCAAAGAATAGAAAATACACAACAGATTTGCAGAAGGCAACAAATATCTCCAGCTTCACAGTAAATCCAAAAGAAGGTGGAGCATCCAGAGACCAAACACAGATTGTGCAGTTTCATCCTGTACAATCAGATGTTATGTACAGTAAAGATATATATAGTAGATGCTGTTCAGACTGAGCTCCTAATTTGTTGTTGCAGGATTAAGGATTTTACTTCCATGGTGAGTGCTCTCTGAATTTTTTGCACATCTTTGGAGATACACTGGGGAGGCAGGAAATGACTCGAAGGTGAGAATAAGGAAGGTGACAGTAGGCGCTGTGGAGAAGCAACAGAAACTCTCAGAGGAGGATGACAGGAGGTGGCAGCAGCTCTGGAGAGGGACCAGGAGCTGTTGGCAGCAGAGAGGCGAGGCTGAGCGGTCACAGTGTTTTTATTTTACTTAGTCTTGGACTTGAACTTTTTCCCGAAGGCCCTCTCCAGCTCAGGGACTGATAGAGTGAGGGTGAAGGAGCCGTCTGACTCTGACCTGACGACCCGGGCTTCAAACGGTGGGGAGGAAAAAAGTTTATTATGACATACATTCAACCTCAAGTAGTTTTTCAGGTGATAAAACAATTGGAAACAGAAAAACAATGAACCATTATCTAAGATTTTCATAATTTTTTCAGCACCATCACTTCAAGTACTTACACTTGTAACATGTACTAATACTGAAGCATTGAAGTTACATTTCTGCTGCAGAGGAGTTGATTCAGTGGGTCTTTTAGGACGATGGTGCAATGTAAAAAATACATCTCCCACTCATATCATGATGTTCTCTCTCTCATGCACGCAGTCTTTTCTCAGCGCTGATGTCATAACTTAGGAAGGTAGTGTTTTGATTGGCTGAGGCCCTCTGGCCGTACTACTGAGTTACCGGCCGATGATATCACTCTGATTCCTCTATTAGACTGTGATTAAAGTAAAACTCAAGGAGATATAGTGAAGATAAAGTGTCAACACTAACACACATAATAACCAACACTGCCAAATGAAATACTACTGAAAGATTGTTACATAATGAACTCAAGCATGGGGCGAATCTGTCATCAGATACAGTATGTACTAAAAATGTTATCGGGCTGCGTCAGACTCAAAGACTGTTGTTGTGTTTCCAGTAAAATTCTCAAAGGCTCAATGCTGCATCCGTGTGTGTGTGTGTGTGTGTGTCAGACCCACCCAGGTCGTTGTTGTTCATCATGGCGTTGGAGCCTCGGAGACGTGGGCCCTGCTGGGTGAAATGATATCCAAACTTCAACAATGTGGTGTTTTTCTCCAGCATGCTGGCGATCTCCATCTCCACCTTGTTGCCTAACGGCTGACTCTGGAGTTTGGAGAATTGGACGGAGGAGGAGAGACGGGGAAAAAAAACATTGAAAGTTGGCAGAAAGGGATGAAAAAGGAAGACACCAGAGGAAAATCTCCACTCTCACATCAATCAATCAGTGGAGCCAAACTGGAAAAAATCTAAGAGAAATGTGATGTACAGCTTTTCAGTATGACACATCATGATATAATCTAGGAGGATTAGACCAAGGTGGCTCCTGGCAAACACACACACTTTTACATCTGCCAAGGAAGTTATGGTTTAACCTGCATTGACCAGTTTGTGAGCAACATTATGTAAAAACTACTGAACAGATTTCCATGGATTTTATTTTCAAGAGAAAGGAACAAATTATTTTTTAGGCAGGATTACAAGATGGCATCCTGTTAGAAGAAATCTCTATTATTTACTAAAGAGCATTTCAAGAGTGCAAACCTCTGCTGAGGCATATTTCCTCTGTACTGATGCTGCTGAACAATGTTTCCCTCTTGTGGTGAAACAGCAACAGTATCTTAAGAGGCTTAGAAAACACAATGTGTTTCTAAACATTTTTCATGTTGTACAAATTGTGCAGTTGTATGTGGTATAAGAAGCTAGTACTGCTGTTTCACCACAAGAGGGCAACGGTGTTCAGTGTGTAGTATCAATGTAGCTGGATTATACCTTGTTGGAGGTTTGCTCCCTGAGTCCTTGTGTATGTATCGATCTGCATGATATTGTATGTGCTGGGTGGGCTGGTACCTGATTGTCTATCTTGAGCTCCAGTAGTGTGGTGTTGTGCTGCAGTGACTCTATGAGGGACAGGATTCCCGTCCCTGTGATGAAGTTGGACTCGACGTTCAAACTCTTCAGTGTTGTGTTCACCTTCAACATCTCTGCCAGCGCCTGAGGAAACAAACAGCACAAACTGGAGCTTACTGAGTTCAAATATACACGTCGTGCCATGGAGGGCCAAGACCCTGCAGGTTTTCTTTCCAGCCGGTCACTAAAGCAGGTGATTTTAATGATCAACACACATTTCAGTTTGAGGGAAGGAGCTCATCAGTGACATCAGCTGCTGGAGAAATGGTTAGAAAGAAAACCTGCAGGGTCTCGGCCCTCCATGGCACGAGTTTGAGACCCCTGCCTTGTTGGGATTAAAAAGGTAAAAACATAGACAGAAGTTGTACATCAAAGTAAAGATGTTTTCAGACTTACAAACGCTACAGGGTCATTGCTCCTCGTTCCTACAATACTGAACCTCTCCACCACCGTGTTCTTCATCAGAGCCTCAGCGTACGCCTTCAGAGTTGGGATGGGGATATTCTGAGTGCAGAAAATTAAAGCCCAGTCAATGTTATATGTTTGACATTCATTGGCATTAATAATTACAGCTATAACAGATAGGATATTACCTAAGGAACAAATGATTACATGTTGGGCAATACCAGCAGATGGGATGCTGGTCAAATGGGTGAATGTTTTAAAAAGGCAGTGTTGCTGTTTCACCGCCAGAGGGCAACACTGTTCAGTCTATAGACTACTTAAACTATGACACACACTCTCTCACCCTGATGTTATTGAGGTTGACCTCCACCAGGTCAGGGTCATTCCTCTTTACCCTCGACAGAGTTTCCTCTACATCAGTGGAGTTAGGCTCCTCATCAGGGACTGGTTTATACTGGGTGCACTGGATCACACCTGGAATACAAGACAAGTGTAACACATTGGATACTGCCGGGGTGGTGTCGGTGGTGGTGGTGAACCTCCTCTCCTAAACCTTCCTGTTACACATAAAAATAAACATGGAGTCTTTTCCCACCTGACACACAACATCCTGATTAAGAGTTCGGGAGTTTGCCAATTTCTACATCGACTTCACTGAATAATGTAAACAACTTTATCTGGAAAACTGATGGCTGGGGAGCCTGTTAACACATTTGCTGATGTGTATGTTTCTCACCAAACAAATATTCTTTGTTATTGATGAAAGTACAATGTTTTCCCACAGTCAGTCAGCAGTGTTACATTTTTGTCTTGGTTGTGGGTTTCCCATGCTTCTTTTGTTTTAATGTCCAACTAAGCTAACCCTCTCTGTAGCTTCATATATATCATACAGATTGTTCCAGTAAAGATGGGACTGTTGTAGTCAATTAAAAGGAAATTTAAATTAAAGTCATACAAGTATTTCCAAGTTTAAACTTCAAACTTTCCAACTTTTAGATCTGTACATATGATTTTGTGGGAGAATGTTAGATAAACAGCTACATAATAGAGAAACTGTTTTGCTAAACTGTCCAGTTTCAAGTATATTTTGACTCTCTCCATACACATTGTGCCTTTACTTTTCAAAATGTGCATCATCAGAAAGATTGTTTGTTTTAATGTTGGTAAAAAATAACCACAATGATGTAAATCTGCTTGTTTTTATTTGTATATTTCCTGTTTATATTTCTTATCACCACTTTGTTACTTGTACTATTTTGCTATCCAATTTGCTGCTGTAGCACCACAGTCTGTTTTTGGACGAAGCAACTGGGTCTTAAAAACGAGGCCAATGCAAAGGAAATCCTATTGATGATATCACTGTCTTTATTTCAGATAACACCACAAAAGGCCAAGTGTCAAAACATTTTTTTAATATGTACCATCCTGTGTATCGGTACTAAAACAAAGCGACTCCAAATTTCAGCAGCGATTCAGGACTTTATAGCCGGCTCTCTTTATGAGCTCGTCATATTTGGAAGTGAGATGCTCTGTCTCCGGCTCTGTTTATAGAGGGGAGGTGAACCTATAGGACGAGCCGCCACGCAAGATAAACAACAGCTCATTAACGCGTGTACGTGTGGGGGTCAGCGCGTGTGTGATGGAGGGATAAAAGCAATATCACAACGCTTTGCCGTGTAGTGTAAACAGATGAATCATCAGCGATACCGTTTCCCTGGAGGCGCTAGAGGAACATGTTGGAGTGTCTGTATACACTTACTTTCACCAACTTATTTATCTGACTTTAATGCGTGTAACTATATTTGTGCATGTAGCCAGTGTAATGCAAGGTGAAGCCAATTGTCCTTGTGAAAATAAATCTGCATTCTGCCAACATGAGCTCATTTTACTTGAGTCCAGTCCAACTTGCCTCAGCATTTTTCTGCAATGAAGTCATATTTTCTCGATACCAGTTGAGTGATCTGCTTTCTTTTCGGGTACTTTTACTTGTTTCTTAAAAATCCCAGCACCACATGTGTTTGTGTGGAGTGAAGACAGGTCATGCAACTTTGCCGATTTCTACAAATAAAGACTCGCTAACACACATTTTGGATGCGTGCAGGCATGTGTGTGTGTGTGTGTGTGTGTGTGTGTGTGTGTGATTTACATACTGTTGAGGCCTTGCTTGTTGACTATGGTGCTGCTGGCCAGGGCTTCATAGTACTGCTGGTTACTCATCAGGGTGTGCATGCCCAGGATGGCTGGAAGAGAAAGACAATGAAGAGAGTAGGTGTCAGAAAAGAAGAAGGGAAAGAGAGAATAAGAGGGAGAGCGGTGCTGAGAGTCAATAGATTTAATGATCGTCTAGTTGCAGGTGGACCAACATGCAAAGAGAGCAGGAAAGCACTTGCAGTATCACAAGCAAGTCAAGCCTGATGTTGTCAGTTTTAATTGTATTGTCTGTAGTTTTGGCTCCAGTAGTTTAAAGGAGATATATTATACTGGTTTCAGGGAAGTTTAAATAAGTCTTACACACCTCTAGAACATGTCTGTGAACTTTCTTTCTGAAACTCCGCTTTGATCCTGTATTTTAATCTGCCTCAAAAACACTCTGCATCAGCTGTAGTCAGAACGCTCTGTTTTTAGGGACCTGTCACTTTAAGGCGTTGCTCTGCACTGATGTCAGGACGCCGTCGCTGTAACCAGGAAACCAGCGCAACGCGAGAAATTGAAAATGAGAGGAATCCACGCCGCTGTGAGGCTGGCAGCCTGCGTAATGAAATGTGTTGGTTTTTACAAACAGAGTTTTGGGTCATGTGCACTCATGTAAAGGAGAAATCCAACCAGGCGGATCCTACGCTTCTGACGCTATGGGAGACCACGTGGGATACTGTGGAGGGATTGGCTGATGCAGTGTCTGTCTGATATATTTTTACATCACAATGTATCAGAATCCAGAACGGCTCGTTTTACCACAGGTATTTCTCTTCAAGCAGCTCACACAACAATGAGATGGTTTTAAAATTTCACACTCAGTGGACTTGGAGTTAAGTCAAATACCAAATAATACATGTAACAGACTTTAAAAAGTGGATTTTTCCATAATATGTCCCCTTTAAGTACTGGCTTTGATTTGTGCAGTCACAGCCCCTGTTATTAAATGGCTGACACCAAATCAATGCAACACTTCTCCATCTTAATTATGAAGGAACCAGGATAGATGCCTTTGAAGCCAACACATCAAGAAGTTGCTCTAGCACAAGATCAATCTGAAACATGTCTCGGACTGAGCAGTTACTGCAAAAACAAAAAAAGAAGTGATTTATAGAGATTTGTGACTATCAGACTGTGTTTGTTCAGATACTGAGCACAAGCTGCTCCCAGCAGAACGAGGATATGTTTCCTACAACAACTCGAGGGACTTGTTCTCTTCAATTTAATCTTCAATCTAATTTTCAACATCTGTTCCATGTCGCTGTTTTTTATTTTGTACTCTGCCAGTGAGGTTATGGTTTTATCTGAGTTTGTTTATTTGTTTGTTGGGAACTTCATAGGAAAACTACTGAAGAGGTGTGGATGCAGTTTTTTTTTTGAAAGACAGGGTGTTAGCCAAGGAACAAATGATTAAACTCTGGACAAGATCAGATGATGGGATCCTGACCAAAAACAAAACAACAACAACAAAGAAACAAACTTAAATCAAAGAAAACTCCTCTCGTTAAAATGGACAAAGGTTTTAACAAACTAATGTTTCACCACAAGAGGGCGTCAGTGTTCAGTCTATAGATGGAGGAGCTGGATTTTGCCTCGGTGAAGGTTTGTGCTCTCTGAGTGCTTTGTAGTTACAGATTACATTCCTGCAGTGCTGATGAAGTGAACTGTGGAGTGTCATTACTCTGGGGTTAAAACTAAACCTGTGTTTACACGCGAGCTAAAAAAAAATAAATAATAATAACTACAGAGTTTTAAGTTTCTGAAATGATGAGTCTTATTCTGCACAAGCTGTCACTGACTGTTCACTGAGACATTTACTGAAGTAAAATCTAAAGCAAGTTAAGCCTTTTATGTGTCATTGAAAATGTTGTGATTATGTTGCTGAACAAAAATGTAAATCCCAAGAGAGATCATAAAACAATTTTATGTTTTTAAATAAAAAAAACAGGGAAACAGTAACAAAGATGTTATGGTCCAATTAAATGAGCAAACACCACTAACAGATGCAAAAATGAACATGCAATCTAGTGGCAGCATTTACTATGGAGTGCACAGAACTGATTCAAATATCTCTGCAATGCATGAATATTAACAAGCGTGTGAGAGAGTAACTGTGAGTCGACAAAATGACAACACCAACATGCATACACAGAGTGCAGTCTGCAGATACCATGGATGGTGTTCAGCTAATGGACACACAGGTCCAGCAGGGATGGGAAAGGTGGAGAGAATGGAGATACTGATGGAGGGATGAAGGGGAAGGGTGGAGGGAAGATGGGAGGAGCGCTAGAGGAAATGGAGAAGAGTTAGACTGAGGAAATGTAGATTATGGAGGGGTTGTTAAGGCTGTGATGGTGTGAGGGTGCAAGAGGATGAAGAATAATTTTAACTTTTCCAACAGAACAAATCTAGACTTTGAATATCACAGTGTGGCTTAAGAATATAATTGAGTGGGGGTGCATGTACAAGTGAGCATGCTTTATTTTAAATGTTGAAAAGAATCAACCCAAGAGTTTATTCAGTATTTTATAGTGTGTGTGTGTGCGTGTGTGTGTGTGTGTGTGTGTGTGTGTGTGTCAGAGTGTGTTACCTGCGATATCACAGAGTTCAGCATCAGTAGCACTCGCCAGGGCTTCTTCCAGCTCCGGCTCCAGGGTCACATTCTCCATGATGGGGTCCACCATCTTTTTAGGCACAAAGGCTTTCCCTACAATGTGAGGGAATAGACTGAATACAGGAAAATACACAGGAAGTACAACGAACGGGATGACTAGTATCGCTAATCCACAAAGAGTAATTTAGAGACAGTTTGTGTTGCTCAGGTGTTTTCACTTCCAGATGTGCTCTGTTCAGGTTGAACTCAGTCTTGATGGGAACTACATGAAGTCCTCAAAGTCTGTGTATTAATGAGGTGGAAGTTCTCCAGCTCCAACACCGACAGGAAGTGTTTAATCAAGAAAATAAGTAAAACTCCCTGTTTACATTTATGCAACCTCTTTATTCAGGTGTACCAAAACGTGTCATATGTCTTGTAATGACAGAAAAAAATAATGTGTTAATCAAATAAGACTGTGAGTCTAAGGGGAAGCATCACAGAGGTCAGTCCAGTTGTTCACGTCAGTTGTTACATAACAGCTGACCGGTCTGAGGTGAGTATCCCCTCCTGTCACACCTGGCTGCTGCAGGCTGTCGTCAACATGTCTGACCATAAAGACCCAGAGATCTGTGTCTTCGCTGACAGGTCTGCTATGTCTGTATTTGTGTGGTCCGCTCCTCGAGTTTCAGCCAGACATTTTCTGACCCCCATAAAAAACACAGGCTTCTCACTGAGGAGTTGCGAAGAGATTTCATCCAGAGTCACCTGTGTCCTCTCTTGGTTGTGTAGTGTGTTAGTGGAGGAGGCATGAGTGGTTTCACCACACGTGACAGTGGGGAGACCTTGTGGAGTTTCACAGAGGGACGTTCGGTATCTCTCACCATCCGCCACACACCTTTGTTTGTGTCTACAACAGACTGGTGCTGGCAGGCTGACAGGCCTCTGAGGACCTGATGAGGGGCTGGCTTATAAAAGTGAGGCACGCGTTTGAAGTTAGAGATTCCTGAGAGACTTTGTTTGAGGCTAAATGTTGTCACGTCTCCTGATCTTACAGAAAATTTAATAATAGTAGTTTTCTGAGCTCCTACCTCTCTTCTCCCCGGTGAAGGGCACCAGATCTTCTCTGTCAGGATGCTCCTTGGCCTGTTTCTCCAGATGAGCCAGGAGGTTGTCCCTCTGAAACTGTCCTGTTGGTGCTTTCTTGGTCTGGTCCTTCTGCCGCATCCCAGCCGGCAACAATGCATTCTGGACAGGGATGGGAATTGAAATCATTTTTAAAAAATTTGTACAACATGGAGAAACTACCAATACTGTTAAATCTTTAGGTATCATGCTTCTGTGCTGGCGTCATTAAATGTGTCAATTTTTATCCAGCTTTGCTCGGGGCTGGACCACTTTTGGTTACCACTGGAATAGCTCAATGTTTATTCCCCAGATGATGAATCATGGTGATCCTAACTTTCCATGTGGCACTGTCGAAAGATTAAAAATTACTTTTTTTGGCAAAATTTCTTGACAACTATTAGATGGAATACCATAGAATTTGATATAAATATCCATCCTGCTCAGAGGGGAAGTCCTTTATATCTACAGCTAAGAGCAGGTATCTGTTTAATACTGACATTTATAATAACTGCAAAACTAGTCACACAACATCCTAACACTTTAAACTGGTGGTTCTTTCTCTCATGACCCTGGTTCTCTAGAAAAAGATGAACACACTCCTCATTTCAACTATTTTTTTGTGACAGGTCAATGACAGTAGTAGAGAAATTACTAATAACAAATAAAAGCACAAACAAAGACACAATCAAGAAACAATGATACTGTGTAAAATCTCATTGAAACTTAACTTAAAATTTAAGTTCAGATTTGCCTTTGCTGCCATTAGAGTACTCTCATGTGTTTATGTCACCACTTTTAGCCTCTTTTGAGAACCACTGTGGCAAAGCAAGATCATGAACATGGTAAACATCACCAGATAAATAAAAACTAAGCCTCTATGCCTGAATGTAGTCAAAGACGTGTCTGTCGAGGCTTTGTCTTGTTCTAATTTCTCTTGTAGTTGAATCCTGTAAAATCTTGGGGCTTAAAGAGAAGTGAATGAGAGTGAGTGGAAAGTCTGATATCATGTTTATCATGACAGTTACTAATGAGAGCTCATATTTCTCCTGTTAGGAATAATAGTGGAAAGGTCACTCATTAGAGAAACATGTTCTTTTACTCTGAAGGGATGGATAATAAAGATAAAGGTACATCATTGTAGCTGGACAGGTAAAATACTGGCACACTGGACTGGAATATATATATATATAATTAATATAATTAAAATACAATATGCCCAATACTAGTGGATAAAATCCACATTACATTTATTCAGAGTTCTAATTCGAAGCTGCAAAATCATTATTAGTGTCCCAGCAAAGTGACATACAGCAGATACAGGGATGGTGGTACAGCATCTGTGTCCAGTCCATATCTCCACTCCAGTCCAACACAGGACCAAGACGATTCCCAGACCATTACTGCACAGCAAGTTATTTTCAACCTCAAGCAAGATTCAAAACCGAGCTCTTAGAAGTTTCTACTTATAGCTCCATATCTTATCCGTCCTCTCAGCACTAAGAGGCCTCTCTCTCTTCACGTCTGTCTCTGTCTGCCCTCAGACTCTCTCCTGTCACTGAAAGCTTCAAGAATATTTTTGTTGTGCAGCAAAAAAAACAACAACAAAAAAACTATACAATTTGCACAGTCAAACAACTGCACCATAAAAGAAATAAGCTGAGAGTGTATCACACCATCACCTCCAGGCTTTTTGTGTCACACTGTGATATCAGCTGTCCATTACAGCCCTCAGTCCCCGCATTTTATTTTTAACAACATCAGAGTGTCTCTGTCTTCCTATCAGCAGCCACAGTAGTAAACTACAAACAGGACCGTGTACAGGACCTGTGTCCACGGGACTGAGAGGGACAAAGTTTTAAGATATGAGGGAGTAAAATGGGACTAATTAAATTTGTTATTCAGTAGCAGTAAATAGGAGTAATAAATACAAGATGTTTAGCAGAAACAGAGGAACATTAGCGTGTTTCTACCACTCTGATGCACATACAACATACAGCATGCCAATTGTCTCTATTTTACGCTTGGTTTTTGGTCTCCACCACCTTCTCACAAAAATAACTCGCTAAACTTGCAGCTGGTTGCTACCTTTTTCTGTTAACCATGTATTACTGTGCAGGTACTGGGAGCGTGCAACACAAACTGACAAGATACCTGAGATATTGGCTGGGATATTTATTTGTATGCTATATGTTTTTTACCTAAACTGCAGAATTTATCCAGCCACTAGTTAAGAGCAATTTGTTTAAGAGGCAGGACTTCATTTCTGAGTTCCTCCAAGTTGCAGGTTTTTAGAGGTTTAATTAGTCATATTTAAATTGAAGTAAAATAATGGTTTGAAAAATAAAAGCTACCTCATAATACAAACTCAATGTTCCTTGTAGTCATTTCAAAATAAAAGTTTTTTCAGGTTTTTATTGGGAAATATTTGCAGGCACACGATGGCCTTGTTTCGACTTGGTTTTAAAATGCATCTTTGGCCATCAGCTCACAAGTGGACAACCGGGAAGCATCTTTGTTGTTTGGATGTCACTAACGTAAAATTGCCAGATTTTGTTGGCACAACCAGATAAAAGAGAGAAGAAATGATTCACAAGCTGTACATGTTCGGGTTGTTCCAACATATTTGCTGTTTACGAGCTACAAAAGAGAGCAGGGTGAGACAAAGGAGACTAAATGTAAGAAATCAGCGACTCTCAGTCCTGCATTTATGATGTGTTTTCTATTACGCCCTTACTGGGAAGCATCAGGACGCTTTAGCATTTACACCACAAAACATATGTGGTCACATGCCGTCTAGACCACCTCCACATGCGGACTGAGTGATCGGATCTCAAAGCGTTTGGTTCACACTTGTGATCCGGTCACCTGAGACCCATCTAAAAACCAAGTGTGAACAGGACCTATGTTCATTTTATTTACTGCTGTATGTCCTGTATGTGGGGTTTGGGGATAATTATTATTTTAACTGAATACCTTGATGATTTGAGAAATGTTACCAGTCATCTAAGGAACTGTGAATTTAAACTGGATGTCAGACCTCTGAGCTCCAAATGTAATGAGTGCGAGTCATGAAGGATGGAGTCACGGTGTATTAGAAAAAGTAAACAGTATGAGACCGTCCAAGTTAAAGTGAAGCAGAACTGAATGTACTAAAACACCAAATGTTCTCGTGACGATTGTCGATAAATTTATACATCCACAATCCCAGTACAGCTGGCAGACGTGAGGAGACTTTTTCAGTGGTTTACTGGAACTGATGAGGGAAACCTTACTGGGAATGTTGCAGCAGTTTCAAAGCAAATGGGCACTTTACTGTTGTGTAACAGGTGACCCTCATAAACAGGCACATACGCACTGGCTCTCACTGTTTCTCCTGCTTACGTCACTCAGTCCCTGCAGTCACTCACTGCTGGCATCAGTCTCACACACACACACACACACACACACACACACACACACACACACACACACACACACACCCTTCCAGTCATTCCCTTGGCATCGAGGGGGACTCCGCTCTCTTTATGAGCGGCTACACGTTCATCTGTTACAGCTGCTGTCACCACTTCCACCCACGATACATCACTGAGTGCTCTGTCAGCCATTGCATCAAATGCCGAAATAAACACATCATAAAAAGCAGCAGAAAGTACACACAAGTATTACTGATGTGTTGCTGTACTCAATACAAAAAGAAAAATCCTGTAAATGATGGAGCAGAGTACACAGTAGCAAAGTGTTATTATTATTACAGCGTTTAAGCCTAAATAACGGACACTGTTACCTGCACTTACTCACTCTTATTTGACTAATAGTTACTTTAACTATGGATAATTTCACTATCTGACAGCTGTTTTATTTGGATGTGACTTTCTCTCACTGCCTAACCACATTTTTTTCATACATGGTGGACATACCATCAAATATATACAATACGGTATAAGCCAAAGACAGCAAATATACACATGCACACATCATGTTGGGAATCTAAACTCCACCTGACCTTACGCCCCTCTAACTGCTTGTTAGACTTCAGGTTGCCTGGTTTTGCCGACACAACATTCAAAGCACAGTTCATCAACAATCACTGTGGAGCTAAAGCGCTTTGCACAGTCGTACTGGTGAGAAACAGGTAATGGCGATTCAAATCAAAACATAATGTAGCAGCAGTGACAGATGGTCTACTGTGGTGTATTATATGAGGGGGGTCCAATAGGCCTGTGCGAATCTGTAACTCTCCAGTGACACCAACACAGTGACAGGAGCGCCTCGTTATGAACTTATATATTATAAACTTACATCAGGATCCAGCTCCTCTAATTCATCCTCTAACCGCTGCAGCTCTTCTTCTGAGAGTTTCTTCAGCAGCTCGTCCTCGTCTATGTCCCTGTACTTCTCCATCTCCTTCCTCATCACCGACATTGTGAACACACACCTGCAAACGTGGATGATGTCTTAAAAAAAGTTGCGACAAAAACTCAAATCATCACATTCATTGGTAATTAATTGACATTCTTGTGACAGAGTTTAGATTTTTGAGACTCTCACCTCAATAACCCCTCCAAATGAAAAAGATAAAATGTAGGAGATCAGGAGAGCCTGTGGATCGTTGTGAATGTATATATATCTGTGGATGGAAACAACCGAAGAAAACTGAATAACTGAATCTGGATCAAAGAAATGCTTTAACAGTGGAAAGCAAGAGTGAGTGTTTATCGTAGTGGTTGTTCTCACCTGACTGACCCCCGGCTCAGGGGTACAATAACAGCAAAGGCAGCCAAGTGCCCGGAGCGCTTCTGGGAAAGCAAGACACCTGAAAGAGGGAAAAACACCGAGTGAGGCGAGATTAATAGCTCTCAGAATTAGAAAGCGCTACATATATTAATCCATCTTTGGAGAGAGAAGTGAAACATATCCAGCTTCTTGTTTTTCCTTCTCTGGTTCTACTTTTTTTTAAATTAAAATCAACTGACGGGGAAACAAAAGGCTGGAAAACACTCTGTTATGACATGTTGTAACAAGTGGTTTTTAGCAGCTTCTCATTAAGACGCTTCAGCTGATGTTTTCATTCCTAAAGCACTAAAAGGTAAAAGGTCCCACCCTTGGTTGTTATTACCTCAACCAAGGATGGGATCCTGTCTGAAATAAAACCCCAATCTGTTAAAATGGGTGAATGTTTTAACAAGTAGTGTTGCTATTTCACCACAAGAGGGCAGCAGTGTTCAGTACAGCTGGATTATGTCTGGGTATGCTTTCAAGTTATTCTAATATTTCAGATTCATCTATTCAAATTGCTTGTGGAGTCCTTTCACCAACTATTTAACTGTCAAGTTTCAGTTTTTGGGAATATGCTAATTTGTGTCCTTGCAAAAAAATACCATTCTCATGTCTGTTACATGAGATGAAACTAAGCTAGCAGCTTGTTAGCTTAGCTTGTCACAAAGACTGGAAACTGCTAATCAAGCAAAGGGAACAAAATCCACCTCCAAGCACCACAGACAGTGCGGAGAATGGATGAAGCTAACGTGAAGTCATCCATCAGTTTGTTGAGGTGCATTTTGAAGCCAGGAATTTGGTATTTGAACGTGGCGATGCCGTTTGTTGGAGCCAGAAGTGACCATATTTGGATGTGAATGGGAGAGTGAGGAGGTGGGTCTGACCCGTGAACCTGAGGACACTGCCCAGTCTGGATGAGACTCAAATTCAGGGTTTTGAAGAGTAATATCTACTTAATCATGATTTTCTTTTCAGATGGACCACCTGTCAATCAGACTAACCCCGCCCCTAACTCCTCCCACCAGACCACTCAGATGAAGAGTTGACTTTAGCTAATGACATCAAAAATGTATTGACTATTTGAGGACTGAAAAGGGCTCTTTTTCTAGTGGACATTAGTGATTTGTTGCACTTCCACATTGGCTTCTTATTTGACACCCCGTTGCTTTAAAAATAAATAAATAAATAATCCATACAAAAGAGACGGTTCCCAGAGTCTGCAGGACGCCTGTCAACTGCTCCCAGCTGAGAAATACTCCAGGACTTAACTGAAACAAGATATTTATTTGTTTTCAGGTGCAGATAACAGGATGTGGTTATCTCTGAACAGTACTGGGTGACCTGAGTCTTACGTTTGTTGCAGCTGGAACATTTTGAGATTTGAGATACAGATTCATTTCTCATAAAACATACTATCAGCACAATATTAGCGTTCTGCATGGTCTGCGAGTGAATTTTGTGACGTGGATTTGCATTTTAAACCTGAGAAAATAAGACGAGTCAGATATAATGTAGACTAATTTACACACAGCAAGCATGAAGCAGCTCTGCAGAAGAGTGAACTCCACATCAACTAAATATCTGGTCTGGAAATGTGTTTTTCTCTTGTTTCTGTCTGAGATGGCAGTTAGGACACACTGAAGATCTGTTTTTCTCTCTCTCCAGCTCTGTGGGACCAGATGACATATGATAAATGAGCCGCAGTGGAACGTTTGTGGGTCACAACACTCGGCATTCGCGCCGTCTCTAAGCCCCTGGTTCCTCAAAGCTCTGGGTCAGGGCCTGACATGTGTTGAGCTGCTGCTGATGGATGTCCACATGACAACGCTAACTATAACTTCACGGTGCCTGCATCAAAAGATGAGAATGTTCTCAAATTAGGCATAAAATGATCAGCTTAAGCTCAAAACCAGCCAAAGAGCAGAAAATGCTGCACTCGAGGAGAACAAATGTGAGCACAAAACTTTTCTTTTTGATCTGAAGTATGTCAGCAAGTGTGTTTTGGCTGCCCTCCTAAAAGGTGGGGTCAAGCGTGCCGTTCTTTTGTTCTGCTTTCTCTAAGCTCCGCGACAAGACAAGTTTCCAAAACCAAAGATGAAGAACTGGGCCCAGCTCCAAAAAAACAACGCTGCAAGTCTACTGGAAGACATCGAGCTGCTCTGATGATATCAAACAGACCCTCGCCTGTATGTATAACGTTTCTACAGGCTTCACTGGGCAGAAAGGAAAAACAGCCAAAGTTGACCTGAATCAGAACATACCCTGTAAAAGTCAAAAGAGTTTGACTTGACCTTTGCCCTCTAAACCAAGCCTGTCCAGTCGTCAAACCTCTAAGAATAGCTGCACTGATGCACGCTCATTAATCAAGTGTGTAAAACCTTGAAAATGAAATTATACGACAACTGGTCCTGCACAAGCACTGGATTTATCGGAGTCAGCTACTCCTGCAGAATGACGTGCTGTGCAGGATTTAACAGTGATTTCTTTTCTAAATCTTTCATGTTGATTTTAAACATAAACCCTGGTGAAGCTGGAAGTTTTTCAGCCATGAAATCCACATAAATCTGTGGAAAACTCCTTCACGCACTCAGAGTGGCAGAAACCTCTCACAGCCAATAAATCAGCACGTAAAACAAAGCGGTGACTTTATGATGTTTCCGCCGACAGCTTCTTGCTAAACGTCTTTAGGCACACACGAGTAAGTGGCGTGTGAACATCTAACTTAACATTTCTTTAGTTTACAAGGATACTGTCGCCATCATAAATTTACTATTAACTTCTATATGTTCAGAAACAATAAAAACATAATTAATGCTTCAAAGAATTACAGATTTAACTCCATGTGTCCTCCAATTAAACAGATTTGAAGGAGGATTAATAGTCAGAGAAAGAAAATTTCTTGCTTAATACAGAAATTAGAGTAATATAGCAACACTTGTACGGAGTCTAAAATGAAAGAGCACAGTTGTGGCCCAGTTGAAAACAGCTGAGAGACAACTGGTCTGCTTTCCTCAGCCACATGTCATAAAGTCATAATTCATGTGGCAGAGAAAAGCTGCAGGGCAGGAGTGACAGTGTCTGTTTAGTTGGTAGATTTACTGTTTCTTTCATTTCACCCACTCTTTCTGAAACCTAAATCAAACCGTCCTTTCACTTCGATGAGGACACTAAACGTCTGTGTCGTGACTCTGGACTTCAGGGACTCTGGACTTCACAGAGAGGAGTCATATATCATGATCTGTATAATGACAAGGGGGACAAGCAGCTCACTTCTTGGTGCCACAGACCTGAGGTCAGGCCATGTGTGCATTCTGCAGAGGTCAAAATGTCATAATGTTTTATCAAGTGTCCCCTCACTAATGGGAGCAGTGTTTCAGGCTGAGACATTAGCAACAGACTCTAAAGCATTTCTGATGGTGTTTTTTGAAGATGATGATGATTATGCTTAATGCAGCCAGAAGTCAATAACTACAGAGAAAAGCAAAGATGTTGTTGTGTCTCATGTTCCAAAATTGAAATATTAAAGTTACCATTAAGTCTACAGTCATATATGTAGGTCACATTCAGAGGAACTGACAACTGCTGCAACTCACAGCACTTGTTGATGAATTATTATGCAAGGTGGTAAATGTAAGATTTAAATTCAACTATTTAATCCAGACTGGAACACACTTATACAACATTTCACACATTTGTCAGTCATGTAACTGCCTATGAAGACAGTATTTGCATCTATCTCTGGTGTAAGAATTTACTTTTGCTTTGAGAGTTAAACCAACAACAGCCAATTAAACATTTAAAAAATCATGACAAGTGGACTAAAAGTTATAACTTAGTTTTCTGGGTGAATCCTTGTTTATTCTCAGTGGCTCTGACGGAAACTTCATTTTCTCCAAGTATATTTTAAACTGTCCTCTTGTTCAGTTTTACCTCAGATATTCAATCTTCGCTGATTTGCCTGCTTTACTGTCCGCAGTATAATTTTTTTTGCATTAATTTTCGTACCTCCTCCAGCGCTATTTATAGCCGGCCGGTCCCGCTGGGTGACAGCAACGAATACTTTGACCAGATATGGTTTCCTT
>OOFC01004110.1:31028-41483 GCA_900323345.1 Pseudochromis fuscus | reverse complement strand
TGATCTTGCCTATGCCTTCCCGGACTGGAACAAATAATGGGGGGGAAGTCTGGGATTTTGAAGCTCTCCCTGTCAGTGACACTGTGTCAGCTCTGCATCTCCCTCTACCAAACACACACCTTTGCTCCCCCCCCTTACTAAAACAGCATAGGGAACAAGACCTTTGAATAATAAATACTCCAAAGTTTCCACACAACTCTGGCCACAGATGCCCGTCCAGCAAACAATGTTGATGTGTAGAGGAGGAGAGCCATGGAAGGAGCCTGGATGAATACAAGATACATGTTCAGACACAAAACAGGACTGAACAGGGGGCTTCTAGGAAGCGAGTTGGGCCTGCAGAGTGAGGGGAGCTAGTGGCCTGAAACTTCAAAATCCCTGTGTACACACAGACAACTGACATCCCTGCAGAACAACTGCAACATAAGCAAAAAAAAAGTTGAGCTTCTTGTGAAATTTGAAGGGAAATTGTGGGAAGAAAATATTCTTGACAAAAGAAGCAATGGAGACTTCTACATTTTTAAGGTGGTATGTACTGGATGAGCTTAGAGCCGTGCTACACTCACTTAACTACCTAATGCGTGATCCCAACTTTTTCCTCCAAACTGAAGGAAGTCTTCAGACAGAGTATGTTGTCATCTTCCCCCAACCATGATTAAGATTCTCGAGAACTTGACCAAATTTCCCAAAGGCTATGAAGCATGCAACATTAACTTAACAGCAGACAGAGGGATGATAACAAAGTGGCCCTCCGTGAGCGGCACAAGGTGGCCCCATACTTCACTTTCCTTCAGGAGGCATAACAAGGGAGGGTGAGGTTTGGCTGATGAACAGGGGCCATTGTAGTAGCTGATGTGTCCATCGTCAGCCGATATTTAATCCTCTGGTTCCGCAGCGTGGCCCGAACATGACAGAAAATCATTAGCCACCGCGGGCCGTTAACTGTCACATGAGTGATTGAATAGGCAGTGAGCCATGGAGTTTTGTATGGCAGTTAAACGTCTGTCCTGAAGACTCGTGGTGGCAGACCATTGAGGTCAATGATGAGGCAGATTTGGCGGACAGCCACTCCCACTCTCTGAGGGATGGGGGGGTGGTTCCTTGATGTATCACAACTGAGGGGGGGATCAAGTACGGGTCAATCCGGTGGAGTCTAGTGCTGGAGTGTAACTTACAATAATGCTAAAATCCTGCCTTAAAATACAGTTTTAATGCACTTTTCTTCACTACTTCCAGTTTGTGGTGAGTTTTACCTACACACACCAGCTGCTGCATTGAAGTGGATACACCTCAGTTACTGGAAGGCATGACTTCTACTGGGAATACAGTTTCTGTGTTGTTAATTTGATATAAACATCACTAAATATTTGAAATTCATTAAACAACCTCCACATTTGTGTGAGACACGCTATGGAAAAACTTGAACCGGAGTCATTTTATGCATTAAGCCTGTTTGATAACTGACATTAAACACACTCAACAACATTGTCTCAATGGACAGGCTAAAAATACCACTCCATGGAGGACTCTTCATCTCACATCCACCCTCTCACCAAACACATCCACTACATATCCTCTCCCCTCTTTTCTTTAGCTGAGCCTTGACATCCAGACCTAGCTGGTCTATGTAACCTATACATAAGATTGGTTGTGTTATCCACCAGGACTGAATCTCCATACTATTCCCCAGCGGCCTCTGTCTGTGTCTTGGAGGAAGTAGGAAGCCCTGCTTTACACACTGCCTCCTTGACGTGTGTGTGTGTGTGTGTGTGTGTGTGTGAGAGACACCACAGTCCAGTTTAGCAGGATGGCCCACAGATGCCATTAACATGAGATTACTCCCCCTCTCCTTTTCACCACGCTACATGTTCATTAAAGTCAACGCTGTTAAATGTTAAATGTTTCTCTCCATTTCCTCTTTTTTTTTTTATTAAAGGAATACATGAAAGAGGGAGAAAAAAAGAGGTAGGAAATTGTCAAATTATAAATTAAGCTGCCGCTTCAATTATTTGCTTGGTTTGATAATAACATGTGGTTAATTTTTGAACGAGGTTAATTACAAGAGGGTTAATGATATTCTTATAAAAACCAAGAACTCATCACATTCCCCTGCCTAAATTACACTGGCATATATGAACCAAATATTTTCTTCAATTAATTCATAATTGTTAATAAATATCTTACAATTCAGGGGGCAGGCGGGCTGAGGCCATGTTTTGGAATGACATATTTGAACAGTTTCTTGACACATTCTGTAACAATAATTGCGATAGCTGACTTCTCACCGGAGGTAATCTGACTCTCGCTGTCTTTGGTAGGTGGCCAATTTATTTTATGAAGTGGGCAGATATTGCACTTGCTGCACACGGTGTTATTTAGTGTGTGTGTGTGTGTGTGTGTGAAAGCGAGGGAGAGGGAGAGTGGGAGAGGAACAAACAGGGGGCAGGTAGGTGTGATCGCTCATTCACACTAGAGCTGCTTGACGTAGAGCCCTACAGGGCATGATTACTAGGCCCTGGGTGATCCTTCAACTCTCCGCCTGACACTTGCTGCCTGTCCCCTTCCCTCCACTCTCCTTGCATCCCCACCACTTTTCATCCCCCTCTCCTCATTCATCTCTCTATATCCTCTTCCTCTCTGCGAGTGTTTTTATGTTGCCACAGTGTTTTATTTACTCCCGCAGCCCCGTGTCTGTCTTGATAATGCGCTCCTGCCAGTCTGATAAATAAAGCAGTTTGTCTTTTTACAGTGCCCAGGACACTTACAGTTAATGTCTCTTCATCCGCCTCTGCTATTTATCAGACTTCAGACATGCATTCGCTGTGTATGTGAGTCCCTTGCGGCACATTTCAACAAGGCTATTACATTTCATGTGCTGGGAAATAAGTGGTATCTACACTACAAGCTTCAGGGGTAAACGTTTCTTCTTTTTAATAGTAGAATTAGCATTTTTAACACTCATATTTTAGGAATTTAGTCGAAGCCCTCATCCAGAACAACTTACGACTGAGTAAACAGATGGGGTTTTCTAACTTAAATTCACTTCCACTACAATGTAATAACAAATGAGGCAGCTATCAGCGCTGCTTTATTTTCCTCTTTTTACAGATTGCTGTGTGATTTTGTTTGTCCCAGCAGTGTTGTAAAAACTCAAACAGGCACAGGTTGGAGCCTTAGAGGGTGACAATTTGTTTCCCTCCACTATCACTTTTTTTCTACCACAAATTCTCTTCACCCTATTTGTCATTAGTTTAATCGTGTTCACCACAATTAGGTATCTCCCTCTGGATGACAAAAACAGCTGCTAAAATAAACCCATAAGAGAAATCTATTAATGCACATACTCAATAAATAAAGAGCCTGATACCTCAATATATTTTAAAACAATGGCGATGTGATGTACCCCCATGATATTAAAAGTGCAGGAAAGCCACTCAAATTACACCAATGCAGGCAATTATTATCATTTTGAATATCAGGCAATAGCTGCAAAAGCCTCTTTTTCTATACAAATGTCCTGCAGATGACACTTAAAATGAAAACAAAAAAATCAAGAAAATTGAGTAGATCTTTAATGGTTAAGGTAGAAATTATGAAGAAAAGTCAGGAAATATCATCTTTAAATCTAAACGAAGCATCAGATCAGATACAGGCTGTTGGAGTCTTGGTGGCAAAAGTTAGTGAGTGAGCTGATAAAATTGCTCGAATGTGAGCTCCTAGTCTATGGGTTTAATCTGCTCTTGTTAGAAAGACACAGGGGACTTGTGGTGACTTTTTAGGGGGCGAAAATATTACCATGATGGGCTAGCAGCATCCTTTCATGCTCTATCCAACAGAGTTCATATAGACATGCTTGGTTTAAAACCACCTTGTTAACAAAAAGGGAACGAACAAAAAAAAAATTGCACTCTGTAAAAATCCTGACACTTCTGCAGCGTGCGTACTTGAAATTTTCAAACACTTGTCTTTTCTTTACCATAATAGATGTCAGTTTCCTCTGATGTAGCTCAAAAAAGGGGGAGCAGCACGTAGGGTCTCACTCTTTCTGCATTTGAAGCTATCACTCAATAGCGGATCTGTGTTGTTCGACATCAAACAAAGGAGACATTCGCAGCATCACCTGCAGAGCGCTCCAAAGGGATGAAGCAAAATATCTTCAAATCACTTGTCCAAGACATTTCCCCCTATTAAGGCTGCCTCCACACAGGCTTTAAGGCGGAGACAGGCCCTTTAGATAAGCTAACCAAACCCGAGTGTTACAGCTGGGAGATCAGACACACAGTCTGTGTTCTATTACAGAGCTCCCTTACAATGGCATGCCCTTTAAAAAAAAAAAAAAGAAAAGAAAAAGCTCTATATTTAACAGTGTTAAATAGGTGTTATGATCTATTTATTTAGCAAATAAGGGAAAAAAGATAACATCCACTAAAAGCTACAGAGCAAAATGTTTGATACAGGAGGAAAAACTGATCTGAAAGTGTGAATTGCAAAGTGAGCGAGTCGTTTTATTTCCTGTCTCTGCTCTTTTATTTTTAAAAGTACTAAAATTATAAGGCTTCTGGTCACAGAGGCACAATTTTTGGTCAAACATCCACTATTATTTTGTGTCAATGTGAAATGTGTGTGTGTGCAGCTGTGTGCGCTAGTTGTATGTGTGTGAATGTGTATGACTCCCAACAGTGAATATGTGGTACCAGCACATCAGTGCTAGGTGCATTTTGGTGTGTGTGTGTGTGTGTGTGTGTGTGTGTGTGTTGTAATCTCAGCAGCAGATCATGTTTTCCAGGCCTCAGATGAGGCAAAGCAGCTTTGGCAGCGGGCCGTTTCATCTCAGGCACTGGGGCCCAAAACAAAGAGAAAATGATTGATTGGATGATGAATTATTTAGAGGTGGAGAGCTGAGGAACGAACCAGCCATGCTGGAGAGAGAGAGGAAGAGCAGGGGAGAGAGAGCAAAGAATCAAGTGAGAGAGGCTGAGTTCGGCTTTCCTTTATCACTTTCTCTCCTTGTAGAAGATGGGAATTCAAGTAAAAACTTGCCCCTAATTGTACTAATGCATGTCACCGCAAATTTGCCAAAATAAAATATTGATGTGGATGCAGTGACAGGGCTGCAGAGTGCTGAGCGCTGATTGGAGAGGAGAGGTGTTTGCTCAGGGATCTATAGGACGTTTGAACCTACATGTAACACAACACCAAAGACAGAAGGAGAACAACCTCCTCAGCTCCATCCATCCATCCATCCATCCATCCATCCATCCATCCACATCTCCCCACTTTAAAACTGAAAACCTCCACCACTGAATATTTACCTGCAAGCTTACCTTTAGATAAGCCACTATTATTTGAATGGCAGACAGTAAACAACACACTCTGCTTTAAATGTCAGGGACAAAGATGTGGAGTGAACACAGCAACAGACCCTTATGTGATGCCCGGTTGGACCACAGGGGGCACTGATGTGATATGTGAGAGAGAAACAGACATGAGTGGAGAGAGAGGGAGAGACACAAGAAGAGAGTGTGGGGGAGAAAGAGAAAGGGAGAGAGAGGCAGAGTGGGAGGGAGAGGAAGAGCGATGCAATGAGGCAAGGCTACGGGGATGAACGCAAAGCGTCTCTCTCCCTTCATTTTTTCAATATCCCCTCCTCATGAAATTTCATTTGGATTGTAAATGTTCAGTAATTTACCATCATAAATGTGTAATGGGCCCCTGAATCCAATGACATTGTGCTGGCTAATCAACTCATTTGAAAATGAATATAGATCTATTAAAGGGAACTCAGCATTTCCCCTTTGTTAAGACTGGCATGCTGTCAAACATGGGAACACTTCCTAAAAGGGGGTTTCTGGAAGGAGGGATCCTTTTCGAGGGATGGGAAAAATAATCTACTCATCAGATGTTTTGATCTTAAATAGAGATGATGATTTGAGATTAAGTGCTTGTGCTAAACTCTGATTTGTTTTGTCATTAGAAAACTGACACGCAATCGACGTTAGAGAAAAGGGGCTCATTTAAAACCTCATTCGCAAAATGAAAGTGGGGACAGGAACTTAATGATACTTCATTCTCAGCTGGGAAAATATAGCAAAATTAAATTCTTGAATTTTTAACTGTTTCTCGGTCCCATGGCGTACAGCCACAGAATCCCCGGAAAACACACAATAACACACACACACACACACACCAGGATTACTGCTTCTTATCTATGAGAGACGGGGCCCGAGGCGCTACCTACAAACACTTAATCAAAAACCAAGTTCAACTCGTGGCAGCCGGTGACTCTTAGAAATAGAGAGTGATGGAGAGAGCGCAGAATGCAAATGTTGGAAGTGTGTTAACTTGGGAGTGCATGTGTGTGTACAGTAGAGCTGACTCTCAAAGCCAGTAAATAGTCTGCTGGGAAAAAAAAACCCAAATAAGTTCTAGTGGACGTGAAGGAAATTCAGAGTTTTGACCGAGCATGACACTCGTGTAACTTTCTAGTAGTTTTCCTGGCTCACCAAAGAGACTTTCAGATACATGAGTGTCCAGGAAATTCATGTGTAGCTTGTTTGGAATTATGCTAATTAGCATAATTAAGCTAACTTCCTGTTGGGAGTTCTATGTCTGTAAAGATGCATGATGTTTTGATGACAGCATTGCGACTTTAACTATCTCATTTGTTCAATTTTTCACTCACGATTGGATAAAATTAACTTAACATCCATTTTTTTTTGCTATCCATCCATCCATCCATCCATCCATCCATTTTCTATACCTGCTTCTCCACACTTGGGTCACAGGGGTCGGCTGGAGCCTATCCCAGCTGTCATCGTGCAGGAGGCGGGGTACACCCTGGACAGGTTGCCAGCCTATCGCAGGGCTATTTTTTTTGCTAATGCATCATATTTCATTTTTAAGCTATACAAGCTTTGGAGAGATATTACATCTTCCACTGCCCACTGACTTATCACACCAACTTCTCACTTTTCTTGTTGTCAGCCTGCTTTGCATTTCTTGTCCTCTTCCTCCTTCTTCCTCCTTCTTCCTCTTCTTTCCTTCCCTCCCTCTCCCTTTTCTCTCTGCCCATTTCCTACTCGTGGCCCTGATGCAGCAATCAGGCAGAAGAACTCATTTATCAGGCCTGATGGCAGCAGGGGGTGTATTGTGCACTGGCGGGGGGTTAGCTGGTTAGCCTGAACGCGTGGCTTTAGGCTACTGCCCTGTTGTAAGGTCATTGTAATTAAGCCTCGGCTCACAGTGGTGGACTGTGCCTTTGAGGTTCAAATGTCTTTCCCCCTCCGTCTCCAAAAGTCCTTTTCTGCACGATTTGATTATGAGATCATACAAAACAGTCTTATCCCACACCAAATATTAGGCCTCTGTCTGTGAATATTGATTTATCTGTGGACTCAGTTGAGTTGGAATGAGTTAGATTCCCTTAACTTCCTCAGTGATTACTTTGTGGAAATAGAATATTAGAGTTTCAGTGATTGCTGCAGATGGAAAGCGCAGGGCTCGACCGAACACTTAAGATTGCTAATCTAGGATCCTAAACTTGCTCTAACTTCAATTACAGAATAGTGGTGTGAGGAAAAAAAAAAGAGGAGATGACCTATTGATAAATTTACGGTATATCTGTGCCATCTTTCCCCTGTTCGCCATTTCTTTTTTCCCTGCCTCTTGGATCTCTCTCTCTTTTTTTTTTTTTTCAGTCAGTTCTGCCTCCTCTACATCAAACTCATCTCCCTCCCCAAAAGTTACACACCACATCAACTCCAATGCAATAAAAGCAGTCAGCTCAGTCAGGCCCCTCCCTGATAGCAGACCGGTCCAGATGTGAATGCCAGTCTCCACAAAGTTGTGCGTCATTGTGTTGAGTGGCCCCAGGTGTTACGCACCGTTTCACATCTTGACCTCGCCATGCTCCCTCATGCACTCTCTCTGTTCTCTCTCCCTGCGATTTCTCTTGTTGTTGAGTAAACAGGCGTAACCTTTCAGCCGGGAAGGAACCCAGCAGGAACCTTCACTTTTTACTTCCCCGAGTGAACTGCTGACTGAAACCGTATGTCACTACAGCGGTTGTGCACTTTACCAGCGGGTGCCTGTTGTGCTTCTTAAAACGCTCATTATGAGCGTTTTAAATTCAGCATTTCTGGTAACGTGATGCATGAAGCTTGCTTTTTCTTCCAGCTTTGCAGTTTTAAAACAACTGCGATTCAATTCTGCCAAATGCTGGGAGCATGCTAATGACCTGCAGTAGCCAGCGTTTGTCGCCCCTGTGACGCAGCACAAATGGTTCTCGACCCGGTGAATGCCCTCTGGAGGTCAACAAAGATGATGGAAAACACTGTTTCCAAAATTCAGAATATGAAAAACACAGCAGACTCATGGGGTTACAAAACAATTAAATACCACAGTAAAGGATCCATATAGTTTTTCCAGGATGGATCACATGCTCGGAAAAACCCACGCTGTTACATAACACCAGAGGCCCAGTGGAGGGGCTACTGAGTGGTGAAGCTCCACTATTGGGTACACAACTTCTGCCAATTTCCAGGACACATGCACATCAGCACAGACACACAAACACAAAATCCTGTTTCCATCTCTTCAGAGGACATTCATTTCCTGGAGAATCACCCCAACCACAACGACTGCTTACCTAAACCAAACCTTACTCGCAACTTCAATCAATTCTTTGTACTAAAATCTGTGTAAACTGTGCCTCCATAACATGAAGTGAACAGTGTAGAAGTTATACATGGAAGAGCACATGTGCTGGAAATTCTTCTGTGATCACACCAACTGGGAGGTTACTGTTCCCACAGGAAGGACAAAGATCGCCAGATGATGCAGATGTTCAGTCCAAAGGATCTTTGTCTAAAATGAAAAAAATCATCAATATGCACAACACAACTCTTCTCCCAAACAAGCTTCAGACACCTCCTCCTCAGTGCTCGAAAAGTCACAAATAAAAACCCAGTTGAATCCTGAATGAACATAAATATTAAAACCAACAAACAGAACTGGACTAAACACTGCACAGCCCTGTCACAGTATTGTTGTTTTTGCCTCCGAAACAACTGAAGAGGATGTGTGTGGAAAACTTTACTTTGTTTTGAATTTTTTAAATATCAAAGAGAAGCTTTACAGTCATTTGTGCGATGTTTGATCTTTGTGACATGATGAACACAGGCACCCGACAATATACGAGCCTCTTATTCCACTTACATAACATAGTGGGATTAGAAGTTTTTTCTTTTTTTTTTTTCTTTGCCTCAAAATGCTCCTCACACGTCTGACAGTGGGCTGAGCTGCATTTCAACTAGCGGTGTACTGTGGCGTATCTTTGAACAACCAAACAACTCAAGTGAAGTGCCTGCAGTCCTTTAAGCACTTTATCCTCAGAGCTTCATTGGGCAACAGACAGGCAAAAAAAAAAAAAAAGGGAGAAAACAAGACAAAAAATGCAAATGAACTCTTCAACACTTCTACACGCCATTCAAAAAGGCAGAGTACATTTAAAATGTTTTAGGATGCCAGACTCATAACTGCACTTTGCAACAATGGGGAGGGAAAAAAAAAAAAAAAAAGATGGGGGAAGTGATGGAGTTAGAAGGATGTGTTCTTTCTGAGGCTGCTTGTGTCGCGTTGGGGATTCCATGTGTCTCATCGTCTTGTTTAGAGTGCATTAGCAGCCAATGACACAGTCTCCCTCCCTCCTCATCGCTCTATTTTTCTTGTTGTCGGGGAGAGTGTCCTGAGGCAATAAAAGCAACCATCAGCACTCCTCCTCCTCCTCCTCCTACACCTCCTCTTCATGCAGAGATACGCCGGGGCCTAATTTTCCATCAGCAAAGCATGAAATCAAGAGAGAATGCCACACAACAAGCACTCTTATGAGGGGACACTTTGCCAGTTCACCCACCCACACAAGCACACACGCACCAACACGGAGACGCATCCGAACTTCTGAATAAATTATGAAATCAAGTGGATGCTAAGCTAAAGTGACAATCAGGGGCTTGTTGACGGGAGCGTAAATGCGACTTTGGGAGATGTTTTTACGAATTTGCTCAAATTAATTGATGGTTTTCAAACTGTGGTTTTTTGTTGATACTTAGATGATGATGTATTTTTTCTTAGAATTCACAAATATGTAAAAAAACAAATACACACTAAATACTTTAATATTTGCAGGGGTGGCACGGTGGTGCAGTGGTTTGCACTTGTGGCTCACAGCAAGAAGGTGTGCATGCGTCCTCACTGTGCATGCGTACTCCGGCTTCCTCCCACAGTCCAAAGACATGCTTGTTGGGTGAAATGATCAAACTAAATTGACCATAGGTGTGAGTGTGAGTGTGAATGGTTGTTTGTCTTTGTGTTAGCCCTGTGATAGACTGGCAACCTGTCCAGAGTGTCCAGAGTGTGGACAAAGCAGGCATAGAAAATGACTGACTAACTGATTTT
>OOFC01004110.1:6041-27067 GCA_900323345.1 Pseudochromis fuscus | reverse complement strand
CGCCATCCATTTTTTTTTTTTTTTTTGGAGAGCGAGGGGAGGTGGGGGGGTGAGACTAAATAACGAATACTGTGCTCCTTGTAACAAACAGAAAAAAAAAAAACAGAAAGAAAATAGAAAACTCTCATGGCGCTTAGGGGAATCACAAAAACATTTACTGGTAAACAAGCCCAGAGCGGAAACTCTGGAAACCACTTTGGGGAAAAAGCAGACACATTTGGGCAAATCTCTCAGGTGGAGCCATCAAAAGCACTGTCGGCTTGTACACAGAGACGTGGCAGAAAGGACCACCTGGAGACGAGTAGTGACATTCGTTTGAGCGTAAATTACTCAAACAAGCATGCCGGGGAATGGCATTTAATACTTGATGTTTCCCAGTGGGAACAGTGGTGGATGCCTCTAATTCAAACAAGGAGTTACGAAACACACACACTACTGAAAACAAACATACAGTAGAGTGCACAAGAAGTTGAGTATAGTGGGACGACGGGCCTTTTGGGAAGCAAAGTAGGACAGAGACGACACTAATAATGAGGAGTAGGATGGAAAAGTAGGATTTTATTGTATTCACATTGACTGTTATGATTTGCTGTAGTGTGATACAAATGAGTGTAAAGTCATCACATCTGGTAAATAAGAGGGGTTCACTTTGATATTTATTGGGCACGTGTGTAATCTAATGCAATCCAGTATGAAATCTAGTTCAACACTACCAGTCACAATATAAATTAGATGATTTTAATATTGTTTGGCCTTATTATATGTTTAAAAATAAGAAACAGAAAGAGGAACTAAAGTGTTTATGTGTGTGTGGAGTGTGATCTATCAACTGAAATATGAAAAATATGTCATTAGTCGCTCATTAACTTGTCCGTCCTCTCTGCTTTGTCCTCTTTTGTCTTCCCACTCTGTAACTCTCTGCAGGTATGTCCGGAGCTGCATGATTCTGGACCATGAAGTGTTTCTAAATCTGGACTCTCTGGTGGACGAACCAACCCACTGTCCTGGCTCAGTGTTTACTTCTTATTGTCTGTTTCTCATCTTTTTCTCCAATATGATTTTATTGTGATTTGGGACTATGCAAATAAACTGACTTTAGTTCAAAGTGTAACATGAGCAGCAAAAGACAACCCAAGGAAAATCACAATTTGCAGGCATGTGAATCTTCTACACAATTTTCTTTATTAGTGTACACAAAATGAAACAGGACGAGGTTTGAGAGAGGTTCACTGTGTGTGTCTGTGTGTTAGTTACAAGATTTTTAAAGTTCTTACAAAAGGCAAGAGCGAGCATATGTGTGTGACCTGACGTAACAACCAATTCAGAACATAAAGTAGGACACATACGGCGCTTACTGTGGATGTGTGTGTGTGTGTGTGTGTGTGTCAGGGGTTGCTTAGGAACCACTTCCCTTCTGTGTGTTGAGGCGACACCTAATTACAGAACTAAATGTGTATTAAAGCAAGGTAAATAATAAACTTCAATTCGGGAGAATTTAATGAGCGCAGCAGCAGTTTGCTTCAAAGCACACCGCAGACAAACAAACTCATTCAAAAGACAAAGCTCTTGTCAATTTGATTGCTTCAGTTTACTTTTTCTCACAAGCACAAAAAGCGTTTTAATTCCTCATGGGATTAAAAAATAAAAAAAATCACACACGATAAAATGAGTTTAATCACATTAGCTGGATCAGGCAAAATTGTAATATACTGTTTACCACTGCTACCAGAGCATAATGTGCATGAAAGAAACCCAGTTTACATCTTTATGTGTGAAGCTGTGGAAGCTGAAATGTAGATTAAATAGGATTTCTAAAGATGTAGTAATTAGTTCCTGTTCAAGTGACCCTCATGTATGTATGTAGTACAACCTAACAGACTATGTAGCACCATATGGTCGACGTGGCCTATGGGCTTGTGAGAATTACTTCATGGAAAGAGTGTAAGCCAAGCAGGTGAGGGAGTGTTTTGATTGCAGCACAGAAGGAGGCTTTACAGAGAAAGAAAAAGACAGTCCTTCACCAAGAGACAGATAGAGATTAATTGAGAAAGTAAAAAAGTAAGGTTGAAGTCAATGGATAAAGACAGGAAGACACTATCACACAAAAAAAACATCTAAAACTCAGCAACATGATGGAGTCTGGCTTGTAGCCAAGTGAAACAAGTGACTTGATGTAGCTGACTGTTGTATCCTAGTAACACAAAGCCCCACAGAAAAAAAAAAACAATGGATGAATGCAAATCATTCCCAGACTGGGTAACATTTTCCTGCAAAACAGGAAGATGACAGTGACAGATGGGGATGGCAAGACAGTTCACACAACAACCTGTGAAGTACGATTTCGCACCAAACACAACCTCAAGACAGACCTCAAGTTCAGACAAACCAGGCTTGTTACGAATAGCAGCTGTTAATTAACAGTTTAATTTCAGTGATTTTGCTACCGCTGCGTTGCCTGATATATGATATGGTGTCATACAACAGTTTGAGGTCTATCTTTATATACTTTCAGGAGTTCTTTCTACCATGTTGAGCAATATATCCCTGTTTTCCTGCTTTGTTTATTTGCTGTTAAAATTACCCAGTGATTATCTAAAATTTAAACTAGCAGTCCCTGAGTGTACGAAAAAAGATATATCTAGTGCAGAGTCTTTGAGTGGGACTTCCAGGAAACCCAGAAGTCCCACTCTTGTATTTTAATCCACTTGACATTTTTTAAAATCAGGCCTGGGACAGCAAATCAAAACTAGTCTGTTAGGCTAATTCTGGCTCATTTACAGCATGTCTGTTTATTAATGTGCATTGTGCATTCTGGTCCGTCTCAGTCGGCTTGAAACTATCCTCCAAATTCAGAATTTCAACTTGCTAACTTATACAGCAGGAGAGGAAGTCACAGAGAGGCCAGAAGGGTTCAAAAAATCCACCTAGTGGTGAATTAATAAGGAAGAAAGACCTAATGGAGACCTCTGTTGATGATAGTGACACCATGCTAACTAGCAAAGAAGCTAGGGAACCCGGAGATGAACTTGATGAAAAATCCTTGATCTCCAAAGACCTCCACGATTTCAAGAGTGACATACACATCTTTGAATGTAAGTAATTTAAGTCTTACTTACATTCAAAGATGTGTATGTCACGGACTTGAAGGATGAAATGACAACAATAAAACATGAGTTTAACCACAAAGAACTGGGAACAACACTTCAAGCTCAAGGCTACTTCAGGGGCAGAGGAGCAGGGTCCTCCGGTGGGTTTGCTTCATGGCAGTGTCACCACTTCTACACTGTGGTGGAAGAAACACTGTACAGTTGTTTAGGAGGCATGACAAAAGCCTATTTAAATCTCACTCAGCTCCCTCTCAATAACGACAAAATTGCAGGGTACTGTACACACAATCGGTCTAGTCTGTAACAACTCACTCTGATTACACATCTTGAAACTTATGTCTGTTTACACATGTAACTCGGCCACAATGTCCAAACCCATCAAGTCATTACAGTAAATAACATTGTGCAATTTGTCACCCTGACTGGAAATCCAGAAGGTTCAAAACTCTTTTTGTGGGCAACAATATTTTGTCGGTAATTACACTGAACGGTTTCTGACTTTCAGTTGGTCGTTGAGCCTTAAGGACCCATATGGGTATGCGAGAGTTATACCTTCGGGATGGAAAAGTGCATGGTTGAGTGTAAACCAATGATCAAGTAAGAGCTTGGCGGGATTACGTTGTGGCTTCCTTGACTGTTTTATGACACGAGCTCGACATTTTAAACAGGAGTTTCTTCATTTCAACGCACGAAATGGTCCCACAGTGGAAGAAGCAGTGGAGTGGGAGTCCAATCTACTTTCTCCAAGCCAACAATGAGAGAGCACAATGGTTTTCACCATCACAGCACAGTTGGAGTATGAAATGGGAAAACGTCACACGGTATAAACAAAAAGGGAAACTGGCTAAACTGGCAGGACTTGTGGAACAAAGTTGAGTTGGACTGATCGTATCTCAGGTACAGTCAGACAGTGAAAGACAGGAGATGTTTGCTTTCACCTGTCACATCCAACCGTTTCCTAATTTTCAGACTATCATGAACAAGACTCAGGCTCAGAAACAAAGGGCCTTGCTAACAAAGCTTCCCATGGAGAATTGACTGTGGACTTGGTTGCTATTTACATACAGATGCACTGGCAGGAATTTGCATAATGTTTTTTTGTAGCTGGGTGCTCAGGGGAGCAGCATTGTAACATATTGGTGCCTAATGAACTCTGAAAAAAATTGATTTTCCACAGAGTAAATTAAGAAATGCATTATAGCTGTTAAAGCAATCTTGAGGGAAATCGGAGCCTTCCTCTGCTAAACTACGCTTGATAAGTAATAAATTACATGTTACACTTATTTGCTTTAATTCATGCTAATTTCGCCCAATTAATGTATCACTGTAGTTCTGAGGGCAGCCACTGGAGATTTAATTATTTATTGCATTGTGGAGTGTGTGTGTGCTTGTGTTGTATTGTTGGCATATGATTTGTGTCTGAAAGAATTGTTTGTGGATATTGTGGGGTACTTCATACAACTTTATTTGTTTAAGCAGGTTTCTACTATAATTATAAGCCTTTGTATGTGTGTGCATGACAAGACTGGAGTTACAGAGTAAAATCCCATGTCTGCCGGGACTTCCTGACAGAGGCCTGATTGTCTGTGGCTGCAGACTCTCTCTCTCTGACTTCCACATACACAAACATACTCGCACTCGGACTAGTTTTGACCGCCTCCCTCCCTCCCCTTCCTCTTCCTTCCTCCTCCTCCCCTCCTTTGCAAGCTAGCCGAGTGAGTCATTGTTTACAGGCCTTTCGCTGCGCTGTCCTATCACCCTGCTCTGACGCTGCTTTTCCATTTAATCACAACCCCTGCATGTGGCGACACGACACCAGGCCTGGCCTCCCGTTTCCTCCTTGAGCCGCCTCGGCCCGACTGATTTTTGTCCACATGATAATCTGGCTGGAGCTGGCTTTTCATCGCTTATCTCTGTAGTTTACATTTTAGGCATCAAAGCATTGCTCGTCGGGGATTAAACTTGTGACCCTCCAGTTAGAAGTATCAGTCGCCACTAAGCCAGCAATAGCTAATAGCTGAATACACCTTGCTCCTATTTCAATATCAACTCCCAAACGCCTTACTGTACACACCTTATTGGAAAAGCCAATGGAATCTCAGGCCACTTCTCAATGTTCCTTCGTGAGCGTTTGGCGAAGCTGCTGGAAAAATGTACTGTTGAATTCGCCTTTTGTTTTTACCAGGCTGCAGCAGAGATTAGGCCTCTGCTTTCCCTCCTCATAACCTGCCTCTGAAAACATTTCTCCCATAATAGCAACGCACAGAGCTGCTAAAGTTCAACCCGAGAACTTGATGCAACTACGCGCGATGGCATACTTTATGCAAATTCGAGTTTTACTAAGGAGATCTGCGAGCATACCTGTATAAAAAAAAACAAAATGCTTCAACAAGAATGACATGATGGCCTAGTTTAGCTATCAGCCTGCTGTCAAACCTAATAAGAATTAAAAGGAGTTAACGCTACTTTGTTTCTCTCCTCTTCAAGTACTTCCTCTACCCCTGCACTCACTTCTGAGGCATCCACTAAGTATCCACCCCCATCAGACCAATATTAAAAAGCTTAGCTGGCGATGGTTTTTCAAGTAAATTAGAGAAAACAAAATCTCCCAGATTAGTCAATTAAGTGGCACATTAGCCCGAGACTTAATTAAAAGATAGCGGGGCATACAGTCTTTAAGGATATAGAGAGGCGACGGGAGTGTTTAAACAGCAGATTGAACAAATGGCACTTATTAAAAACTTGACTGTGAGTCACTTGACACCTCACATATCCTCTGCACCTTGAGCTACATAAACAGAGTGTCAGCTCCCTGGGTTCCTGCTATGCAAATCTCCGGGATGAGGCAAAGAGAGGAAGTGCACTCGTCATACAACATCCCTGCCTGGAACGTCAAGATGCCCTTCTACAATCAGCGGCTTAGTAACCGCAGCAACCAGAGCGGAAATGTAGCGTTTAGCATCTCGCACTTTCTGCACCGCTTATTAATAGCAAGTCTCGATGTTTTCAAAACTGGAGATAAACTGACCGGAGAGAATTTTAGGTCACCGTTAAGATGCATCTTGTTCTTTAACACAGAAAGTGCGTTAGAGGGTTTTGGCTCTCGAGACAGTTCATCCTCATGAACACAAAACCCCTTCTGGGATAATATGTGTGTGTGCATGGTTAGTGTCAACCTTTCTTTGAAAAGCATCCTTAATTAAACCTTTTGTTCTTCCAAAATGACACAAAAAAAAGCAGAGCCAGGCGAGCAAAAGGCAGTTATTGTGTCAGAGTGCTGAGACTGAAGGTACACTGAAACATCACAGTTCACTGCTCGTGTTGCCATTTCAGCGTCACTTTCTATCCAGAACAATGCGACAGCTGACAGCTCGCACCCAAGAATTATCACGCTAAACTGAATTATTTCTGCCACGTGTTAATTTATTAACAACCTGTGCATGCTCTAATGTAGCCTGCATTTGCATATACATTTTTAACCTGCGAGCTCAATCGTCTTGAATATTCCTTTCTGGGGGGGGGAGCGGAGAATATTTCAAACTGCCTTTTGTTGCAGCGTGTTTGAATTTTGAAGAATGGGGCGAAGCACAAGGAAGAAAGACACATAAATCTCACACATGTCCGCGGGGCACATATTCTTTAAGGGCAGATATCTGCACTTCATCACCTTGCAACATATGAGATGTGGCATCTCCGATCTGAAGCCTCCTCCTCCTCACTTGTTCTGTGCCTTGCTCGCTCTCTCTGTCTCCGAGAGGTAACGATAACTTCAACTTCTGCTTGGCGATGGCTTCAAAACGCTGTCTTGTTTAGGTGGCTCCCCAGGACTATTCTGTGAGGAGCAAACATACACTATTAATAATTACCAATCAACTATTCATATTTGAATTGAAGCACTAGCTGGAATATGTAACTGTGAGACATCTGTATATGAACAAGTTGTAAGCCGGTATATGTTTTTGTTTTTAAAGTTATACCATAATACGAAAGAAATACAGACATAGAAATTAGATTTTCATTTACACACCAGCCATGTTCTAACAAAGCATCCTTACAACGTCAATTATCACCCAGCAGACAATGAACATTAAGAAAACAGGTATGTAAAAAAAAATGACACTGACACCTTCCACCATAACAACCTCCTTTGTTCGCACCAGATAAATTAAGCATAAGAAGAAAATCACATTTCCTATCCAGCTAACCAACTCCCACCCACCAGCAAAGTACATCAAAAGTTGCCTCCTGTATGTGCCTTCAAAGTATATTATATATAATTGTATTCTACTATATACATTTACATATGATATTCTGCATTGTTTTTTCTTGCTGTGCATGTTAAACCACTCGAATAAATTGAAAAAGTCAGTCCAGCTATAAGATTTCTCCAAACAGCAGAGACAGATGGACTTATTTAGTTATGATACCAGAAAACATCATGATACTGTTTCATTTTCATTTCCACATAAAGCACAAAAAAACCTGATCCCCATTAAACCAAACCTACAAACATATCAAAGTAAACTGTTATTTATTGTGTGGCAACCCTGTAAAGCTGAGTTTAAGAGCACAAAGCAGTTAAACCGACAATACCCCCTTCAGATAACTGCACGTGTTAATTTGCAGTGTAAGAAGTTCTGCATGAAGATCCGAGCAGGTGTTACAAATCCACACCTGTAAACTTTCCCCACGTAACAACTCCCCCGCGGGCGGCACTGTGTACACAAACACCCCGCCGACTGCCTGGTTACCTTTCTTTCTAATCTCCTCTGCGCGCCACACATCATCACAAACAAACTGTCACCACGGCGGCTTGTGTTGCTGAAAACAAAGATGCAACAGATGTGTTTATTTGTAGCAGATGAAACAATTAAGGACACCTGACAGGCAAATAAACACATTGAGGCACAACATCTGGGGCTTTAACGCCGATGTGTTGTTGTTGTTGTTGTTTGTGGGGGGCGCTCGCAGAGACAAGCCTAACAACCGAGTCACTGTTTGCTGTGTGTGTGGCGAGGGAACAATTAAACAGATCTAACAAACAAACAATACTGTTTGTTTGTTTGGAGGAAAAAAAGACAGAAAAGTAAAATCTTTGAGGAGAATATAGAGAACATGTTTGTTTGATCTCCTGTTTTTTCCCTGTTGTTGCAAAGCATCTTAGAGCCAGTGTGTGTGTGTGTGTGTGTGTGTGTGTGTGCATGAGAGGCTTTGCCTGTCAGTCATGTTAACTCAATGTGAAGAGGCTGCTCCAAGCGGAAAGTTGAGTCCTATATATTTGCCACAATGGCTGGTGTTATTAAGACCTTGATCCATGTTTTCTTTCTGCATGGAGGGAGGTAAGCTACGAGATGCTCCCTCTCCCTCTCTCTCTTTGTCTGGGTGGGTTGGTTTGTTTGAGTCAGGTTAAGAGGAGACATACGCACAAACACACATCTCAGCTTTATAAACATCCCTTTTTTCAACCATGAGGGAAGTTTTCCATTTGAGTGTTTATGCTCAATTTAAAGCTTTTTTTCCCCCATTTTTTTTGTGTTGGGCGGAAAAATAAATACAGTTTGATGTACAAAAAGGTCTCAGTTGATCTCGATTCAAAGCATAAACAGCCTAGCGTGAAAAGGAGACTTTTAATGCGACAGAGCAACCAACCTTTTCTGCCATTTTCAGTTTGTATCATGAACTGTTTCACTTGGCGGTGCGAGAAAATCCACGAAAATTACAAACAGGAAGCTGGCGATTGGAAAAAAAAAGAAGAAATATTCCAGTGTTTTCTAATAATGCAAAGGACAGGCACAGTAAAGTGCTTTCATCATAAACAAATCGTGCTCGGTATGTGCTTGTAAATGTCCACATGAGCGATAATAGAACAAGCACGCCCGCCAAACAACCTGCCAATCACTCACGAGATCCAGATGACTGGAGGCTAGTGGAGCCCTCGTTCATTTAAGTGATGTTAAGAACAAACAATCAAAAGTGCTGCTTGGGAGGCCGCAACACGTTCACATCAGCAAATGACATGTAACAATGGTGACATCTAATTTATAGCTCAAGGAGCGTGTACAAGCAAATAAACAGGCATCCCCCGATCCGCACGTCCCTCTCAATTTGCCTCTCCCACGGTCCATTGGCTTTCATGACGGAGAGGCGGGAGGAAAATAGAAAAGTTGAAAGTGCACAACTTTAAGCTGATGTCTTATTTAAAGGTCCGAGACCCCTGCCTCTGTTGCTCTCTGAAAGCCTGTGCAGGCATCCATAAAACACAACCCTCCCTCCTCACACAAACACACCACAGATAACTTGCAAGTTGGAGATGTCACAATATCTGGGGGGATGCGAGGAAGAAGGGGGTGTTTTGCGCAGTGTCGAGGAAGAAAGGAAATGATTGATCTCCGTGTCTTTTCTCTCCTTTCATTCCTGTCTGATTTCTTTCGTTCTCGCAGGCAGATGTTGTAGGCGCCGTCTTTTCAGGGCAGGGAAACTTTGAACCTCACTGTGCCCCCATCCAGGGGTTTTCCAGCTCCTGTCTCGTGATCTCACTAACTGCCACATGTTATCTTTGCATCACCGTGGTGACGCCTCCAGGTAACAAGGAGATTAGAAGCAGTCAGAGGCCCATGTACCACAGCAAAGCTTTAGCAAAAGGGGGTCTTTAAATATTTAAGGTGTGAGCACGATCACACATTGTTACTCTGAGAAGAGAGGGGAACAAAGAACACAAATGTTTCACTTGGAAATCATTTACATTTCATTGCTGAAACTCTGCTCTGAGACTGATGAGTGTTGAATTTGAGTTTTGGGTAAAAAGTATACAAGCTTTAACTGACGTGCGGTGTTTCTTGCTGGATAAAAACAAGCAAAATAAAACATTTCTTACAAGCATTCGGTCGCTGCTGATACAATTTTCATGCACTTTCCATCAATAATTTGTGCGTGAGAAATAACACGCAAACAAATATACACGTGGTGTACGAAGGCTCTTCGGCCTCTTGTCACACTCAATTAGAGTCCTCAGGTAATGGCCCTATTTGCATTGTAAACCAGGCCCATGTGTGAGAGGGCTAATGGGGCCACTACCTGAGGAGATTAATTGAAAGTGACATTAGTTGAACTCTCCTCCTTTTTTTTTTTTCCTGTGCACAACCCTCTGAAAGATTGTCTCATCTTATTTTAATGTCATGCCACAAGTCTAAACAGCGAGGTCAAGTCTTTTCAAACTTTGACACGAGTGAAGAGAGGGGAAAAGGGATATTGTGGTGCATCAAAGTAGGTACACGGAGTGCTGCTTTAAAAAAAAAAAAAAAAAGGAGGAGGAGGAGGGTGGCGGTGGATCATTTTCTTGTTTTACAAACATTTATGAAAAAGGAATCAAACTTTTTTTTCACATTCAGAATCTATTACCACACATACCACAATACGTGTCATTTTCTGATGTGGTCAGGATGCGGGCAGATGCTGACAGTTATTGTATGATTATCTTTAATGGCTTACAACACAATATTATAAATACATCAAAATGAATCACATCCATGCTAACAGCCAGGTAATGACAGCTATTATGGATCCTATGGATTGACTGGAGGACTATGGGGGTGCACACGCAGTCACATTTCCTGCTGTTTGACATGAAAGAGTTGATGTTTCATCTAGAAAAAAAACAGATGGTGAATAAAGAGAAGGGTAACACATTACTGCCTCTCATTCTTGTCCTGTTTAATTAGTCGTATTATTCATAATTATAATATGGTTATAATCATATCGGTATACAACTCTCAGGTCCACCTCTGATATGAAAATGAAGCAAACAAAACACCATTAATGTGCCCATCTGTTTTTTTCCACGCGTATAAAGCAACAGCAAAAGCAGTAATTTGTTCTCATGGCCGAGGGCAGGAGCCTTTCATTTTCTGAGTGAAAGAGTATCCCACCCGATTGAGCGGGAAGAAGAAACGGATGGACAGACGGATGGATGGGTGAATACACGGCCAGTCAAAGGAGGCGGCCGCAGCCACGCTCTAATTTATGTAATATTGTAATAAAATGACCTTGAGATCAGAGAAGTGCCGAATTTCTCCCCAGACGGCAAACAGAAACAATGGAGCAGTCCTAATTGTGACATTACAATCCAGCACACAGTGAGCGATCAGAGGGGGATTGATTAGAGGAGTAGAAAAGTGGAAGACTTTGTGAAAAGGTCATTGCACACTCTACCTGGAGTTTTTCAAATTTTCAGCCTCTCTCTTTGTAAATGTGGAAAAAAGAGAAAGAAAAAGTACAACTTCTGCATGATTACAGACTTTCTGGACAGTGGTATTTTCTCCAGGGCATTAGTGAAATAAGATGATAATTTCCAGGGGCCAGGGTGTATCCAGGCAGAAAATGATAAAAGGAAATAAAGATAGAAAGGAAAGGGGAGTCTCTTCCTCTGTGCTCCTCCAGCAGAAAGGCTGACGTGGAGGTTAATTGAGGGGTTAACAGGGGGTGGTGTTGGTTGAAGGTCAGACCGCTGTTTCAGCCAGCAGGAGGTCCCTGCTCCCTGATGACCTCACTGAGTGTTCCCAGCCATGTTTCCATGTTAATGCTGATGCTGTTCCTAGGTTAGCACCTTCTCTAATAGAGAAAGGACCAGAGGATGAGGACTGTGCAACACAGAGGTGGGAAAGGGCAGAGGGGAGACAATACAGATGTGGCCAACACAAGAGTCACACTTTGTTTCTGCTGCTGCTTCATCCAGAAATAAATACATATCAATCACATGAAAAAAGTGAGTACACTCCTGTTTGTTACATCTTTAAATCCAGAGAATCTGAATGACAGAGTCAGAGTCCAGTAATTGCAACTTGTGCTATTCAAACTTGTGATATATACAGTCGGGAAAGAAAGCTGTGTATGCCTGTAAGTCTGGAAAGTCATTAAAAAAGATATTAAAATAATTTCAAAAATATACAATTGACTGTAAAGAAAATCAAAAGTGCCACAGATCACAAATTTACATTTTTGTAAAGGACTGACAGAAGGATCGATGCAAAAAAAATAAACATCATAACAAACAAGTTCCCAAGAATTTCAAAATTCCATCACGGGATCTGTACGTAACCATGGCAACTGTTGGTGTCAAAGTGCATGACTCGGAAAACAGAAGGAGATTGCACAAATCTGACCTGCAGGAGAAACGTGCCAATAAAAACACTTCGTCGTCCAAAAATGACATCAGAGCAGAGCTGCAGCTTGGTAAAGAAAATCTAAGCAAAGACCAGACCTGTTGGAGTAAAGTGGACAGATAATTTAACAAGAGGTCGTGCAAAAGCAACACTCACCTGATCTCACCACTGAGGAAGTTGTGCTTGGAAGAGAGGCAGAAAAATTTAAATCAAAACTAACCAAGTATACGGAGCCCCTAAAGGGATATGAAGAAAAAAAAAATTGATGGCGAAAAAAAAAAAAAAAAGTGCCGGTAAAATGCGCACCTAATTAGCTCGTGCGCATAGCATTTCCGGTATACAGAAAAGGCTGAATTTCCCGGTCCACCTTAAAGTGGTATAACACCTGTGGATGGCGGTATTCAGTACTTTTCAAGCTAATCCATGAACTGAAGATTTGAACAAATTATGCATACTCTCCTGTATACCGGAAATGCCATCGTGCCAGTTCATACCGGCACTTTTTTTTCATTCTTCATTTTTTTTTTTTTCGTCATGTCCCTTTAGGGCCTCTGTACAAGTATGCAAAACTGCTGGAGATGGCAATACCAGCTTGCAAAGCCAAGGATCTGCATACCTATTCCAGATAATATTACATCAAGTCATATTTTTTGTTAAACAATAGAAAACGTTCACTCTTCTTTTGTTTTCTGTTTGCTTGTCCAAATATATAAGAAGATCAACAACTTAATGAGTGTACGATCATGAAGAAGTCATTTCTGGATATGAAATGGATACAAAAAGCAAGTGGGGAAAATGGCAAAAGTTCCTAAATGTCTTAAAATTACACACAAGTACCTTGAATATATATAGGGAGTTCAATAAGCAGTTAATGGGCCAACCTGTCATCTATCCTAATGGTTAATCAATATAGTCTGGAAACTATCAGAGAATGGTGGAAAATGTGTGTTTTCATGTGTTTAATTTGACAGAAGAGAAAAACAAAGCAGTAAATATTTGGCATTTTCGCATGAGTGAAAAATGATAGTTTAATGACAGTACCACTGCTCCTCTGAAATCAGTTGAAGTGAAATCAGTGGGACTGTTGTTAATCTCCCACTTTCTAAATGAAAAATTGTGTCCAGATTTAACCAGAAAAGAAAAGCTTATTAGTCACATTTTGCATAACTAACATTTACAACACAAAAGAAAAAAAAAATATATCAAAAGAAACAGCCTCAAACAATCATCATTTTTGGAAAGGTTTTATTTTTTAAAAAACTTTCTTTCAGATTTAAGATAATGTACAAAACTAATTAAATGACCTTTGAACTCCAAGTTGAGCAACTGTGCATGAAAATGAGAAGGATCAAGTTTAAGGCACAGCATAAACAAAGCAGAACAGTATAGTAGAAGAAGACTATATACTTTTTCTTTTCCATAAATTCTTCACATTATCTATATAGTGTTTTCTTGACACTCTTTAGCCCGTAACAAACTTGTGGTCTGAGTTAATCATAAACATGAAACTGAGGTTTTTCCTTGCAGCACATTATCTGCTGAAGAGGAGCCGATCCAAGACTACACGTAACAGTGCACCATTAAGACAAGCCGTACAAGACAGCGCATTATCTTTGATGGCGTTAGGAAGGGACATTTTTTTGTTACCATTTAGTAAGCAGTGCTAATGAGGGCCAGCGTTAAGTATCATCACTTAAACAACATCAAAGCGCATCTCCAAGACAAGAAAATGACTCTGCTGGTGATTCACCACAAACTCATCTGGAGATACACAGAATTAAGGAACGGAGGAAAAAAAAAAAAAAGGAGAAGAAAACTGCCTTTACCCTGCATTAGTTTACCATTTCAACATGACAGTTCGTGATTTCCTTTTTTCTATTGTGAGTCACTGGGCTTGAAACCCGAAAGCCGCTTATATGGCGACTAGGGTCACCATTTTTTAATTCCTTATCACAGCCCTCGTGAGCAGAGTGCAGTTCAACAAGTCACACTTCCACCACAGTATGTATGGATCATAGCATCACAGAAAAGACTTGTACCATATGCAGCTGACAAAGCCTAATCATTGATGGCTAACATTAGAGGAGGACTCCGAGAAATAAGCTGTACACACTGGATATTTTAATGCTGAATATTTTACAGTGAGCTGATCACAACCTTTTGTCATAAAAATGCAAGTATCTGAAATGTATTTCCAGTCAACCCAACGCTTCAAATGTTGGAAAATGCGGAGGTGTGAGATGATGATTCTTTAGTGAAGCCTTTGAAAAACCTTCCAGCACTTTGCAAAATTGTTGCAAATAAGCAATTTTGTGCACTTGTTTTATTTAATACACTTCAAAGAAAAAAGAAAACACCTCTTTAGTCCTCTCACACTCTTATCATCAGTGTCAGTGATAATCTGATGTCCTGACTCAGCTGTGATATTTCACCAGTTTTTACAGTAGATATGTTTAAATGGACGTCTGTGCTGCAAACCTACAGTATGCAATTAGGAATGTTTGAACCATCACATAAAGCTTTTACAGTGTTGTACAGTACTGCAACCTACATTATTGAGCAGCAGGGAGGGAACGGTTCACAACATCCACGGTTTGGATCTCATCACGTTTTTGTGATTACGGTTTACGGTTCAGTGAACATTGTCGTTTTTAACACCCTGGGACAGCATATATTCCAATGATCCACCATCAACAGTTGCTTTTTTGATCAATTACCGTATTTTCCGGACTATTGAGCACACCTGTCTATAAGCCGCTATTGAATTTATTCCAACAGTTTCATGTGGTCCACTCTGACCAGGTCTGATGTGACGAGGCTAAATGTATCGTGGCACGGAGCATGCTAGCTTGTAAAAAACTAACGAGCTTCGTTCCGCCGATACTGAGCCACACCGGCGTTTAAGCCGCAGGGTTCAAAGCGTCGGAAAAAAGTAGCGGCTTATAGTCCGGTAAATACGGTATGTGTAAAACCTGAAAGAATGAGGCAGTTAAATCTGGTGACAGTCCTAATTTCAACATGTCTGTTATTTATTTGGCAAAAACAGTTATCTTTAACAAATGCTAAGAAATAATAGTCACCAAAATAGAGTGGAACCATTTTGATCTTACTAAAATATAAATCCTGAGCTACATTTATCACTTTTGCTTCTTAGGAAAATATATAATAAAAATGGCTCCTGAAGCTCTGACTCTTGGATTTGCGCAAACAAAAAAAGTGTTGGATGTGTTACGGCGAAACGACACATGTTGCACAGTGCTTGCACACAGTTACAGTTTTATCCACCACCTTCTTACCGCCGTCACGTGCTCCCATACACCAGACCAATACGATGCCACAGGTACATGCAATATATGATCCGAATGACACACGTGTTCTGAACCGTTCCATCTCCACTGAGCATACAAATAAAAACTAAAATGAAAACAGAGCAAATGTAATCAGTTTGTGTTGTCAGTCACCACGATGACTAAATAGAAGCAAGATGAGATACAATTTAACAGCATTCCTGATGTAACAATAAAAACTCTCAAGGCAGTCTGAGATAATACTTTTCCGCAAAGGATAGAATACTTGAAACACACTAAGATTTAACTGACATGTTCATATATCTGGAGTTACTTCGAGCCGCACTGAGCTGGTTTTGATGGAGAAGCCCAGTGTCAAAATACATCTGTCAAAGCAGGCTTTACACAACCACACAATACTACCTTACACACACTGAAAAGTCAGACACACACACACAAAAAAGGACCTCCACGAACACATATGCCAACCATCACACACACACACACAGACACTCACACTTAACACTCTTCTCTTTTGTCTGTTGCCAAATTCAAAGTGACAGCACCGGCAGTTTCCTTCCATATTTTCATCCAGGGTCCACTTATCCAGAGCAGAGACACCCCGGTCCGCACCAGCTCAGGCCTCCTTATGTGGGGAAGCAGATGCCGCAGCACTCCATGCAGATTTCCAGGCAATCCGAGGACTCGCAGCAGGCATCCATGATGCCACAGTCCATGTCGCAGGGACAGTTGCAGTCATCGCCCAGGTCGTCGGTGCAGCAGCAGCAGCAGCAAGCCTCTGACGTGCAGGCGCCACACGAGGCCTGGGCCACCACCATGTTGCAAAGTGTCAGGAACTCACAGAAGAGGCAGGCCAGGATGCAGTGGACGCAGCAGTCTGGGTGATCAGTGGTGAAGTATGTGAAGAAAATAAATCAATTACAAAGAACACAAACACAAAGCACAAGCATTTATATTTTCAACAACCATCTAAGTGTAAATGACCGACTTTGATTTGAACCAAAATGAGTGAAAAGCAGCGTAGAGTGAGTGGGTGAGTGATGCATGCTCGGCCGGCTGACGGATTTTAAAACAGTCAGTATGTGGTGAAAGGGTGATGGCTAACTAGGCAGGGGGCAAAAGGAAATAAGAAAAATTCAAGGAAATGAATTCCTCTCCTGTAGTTCTGATTAACAGACTGTTAAATAATTGTGGCATTATCATGCAAACTGCTGGGCTGATCAAACAAAGATGATTAGCAAAGTCCAAGAGTCTCACGCCGCCAAATAGGTGAATTAATGCTGGCAATGCTCACACCTCTGATTAACATTTAACCTCCTTACAGACTCTGTATGTGGCTGGTGGCAAGTTTCAGCTTGTTGCTCCACAGCAATCGAGAGTTCCCCTTTAAGTTACTAATGTGCCCATTAAACCACCATAAATCTGGCTGGAAATTTGCTGAATTACTTATGTTTCATTAAAATGCTACAATGCTGCTTTGCATGAGCAATGAAACAGGACACGTATAAATATATTTTGCTCAGAAACCAACACCAACACTGGATTATTAATGGTATTTTAAAAGTTGTAGTTGGAGGAAAGCATGATTACTTAAAATTTAACTAATCATGCTTTGAATTTTTTTTTTTACATTTTTGAGCTTTGAGACAAACACCCCAGATCGTTTCGAACTCTCTGCTCATATCTGTCACAGATGCATGCTTGAAATCAGAGGTGTTGTCATAACTTGAGCAGATCTAAGCTGTGCCCTGGGAGGAGCAGTGAATGCCAGTAAATCAAAGCAAGGAAGGAGTTGGACCAGGAGGCTACAAGAATATAAAAGACATCAAAGCTTTGATTTGAATGGAGCAAGGCCTGATTGTGTCTTTTCATCACACTTTTTACAAATAACAAATATCTTAAAATCTAAAGTGTGTCATAAAAAACAAAACTAGTGCACAAAGATGAGATTAAATTCAGCTGAGTATTTGCCTGTAGTTCATAGCTACACAAGTAGCAGCTTATAATTTATGTTGTGCTTAATCAAGCTCCTCCACACCACTTCTTCTGTTCTTGTATCCAAGTCACTAACCCGCACTTAATATCCTTCGGTAAGTGCGCCTGGCATACACTGCTTGCAGCTGTCTCCTTTTTGAACCAAGGCCAGAGCAGCACCACTGCTTTGGAGTGTTAAAGAGACATGATGTGGATGGATGCAGAAAAATAGCATTACAAACAGGCTGCATTTGCATAACTTTCATCAGCCCATCTTGAGCTGTCAGAGGGGGCTGTTACTGATTGGGTTAGAGGGAAAGCGAAAGAAGGAGAGTGTGGAGGACGGAAAGGGAAGGCAAGCTAAGGGCCGCTGAATGCTCATGTTTGATTAATCAAAGTAGAGGGGATTTTTTTTTTTTTTTTTTTTCCCTAATTTTGCAGTGCTAAGGGCTGCCGAGTTGACCAGAAGCACTGAGCTGACTGTGATACAAACAAGATAGGGAAGGGAACATGAAACGAGCAAGCGTGTGGATACGGGTGTGTATCTGTGAGGGTGCCTGAAGTTTGAATGCATCTTATTATCCTTATCTGAGGCCGTAAAACTGGCGGTGATGGAAGATGCATGAGAATAAATCCTTCACTACTGAACATCACAGGTGGACGTGTAATAAACGGCTGTTGGGCAGATGTGGATTTGTTTCATACTGGCCTGACAGAATTCATACCACAGTCACTACGGTGCCATGTGAGGGCTGCGAAAATGCCAGTGAGAGCAATAAACACGGCACAGCCACAGACTCCACGCACAAAACCTCAAAGTTCAGCCTAACAAACTCTGAAGGACCCAGAGGGTATAGCCATGCCAGCATCAGAATGTAACAGCATGTGAATACGATACAAACACATAGGCATTAAGCAGTGGCCAGCCATCTCAGCTAGTCACTTGGATGTATAATTCAACACCAGCGATTAGTCTGGATCTTACAGAAGCCAGCAAAGAGGAGGGGAAGGAGGAGGAAGAAGAGGAGGAGGAGGGGGGGGTCGTATACTGTACACAAGAGAGCTGGACGCAAGGCACATCTCCATGAAAACAGAGAGAGACAGACAGAGAGGCGGACAGAAACAGAGTGAAACCAACCAACAGACAGACGGAGCAGCGTACACTGACAATGCTCCTGTTTAATGTCAGCCGGCGGAGATGAAGCCCAGAGTTTGCAGGGCCAAAAACAGCGTCCGGCGCCTCTGAGGAAATAGTTTGAGACATCTGGAAAGCTAACATCAAAAAAAGGGGAGCGGCGTGACACAAAACAAGCTGGATGGGCCTCAGAGCAGCAAGCTGTGCAAAACATTCAAACTCACAAAGAGGGAGAGAGAGAGAGAGAGAGAGGCTGATCAGACAAAGCCTTGGTGGCCATGGGAGTGCACAGAAGGCACACATGGGTAAAGAGGGCAGAGGATGTGGGCTGGATGCTGAAGGTCGACCACATGCACTTAAAAGCAGGTCTGTTTATAATGTACGACTGAGGGCGAAGTCAAAGCTACAGGGCGCACACAATACATCCACACAAACACACCACAGCATAGGCGAGGGCTTAAGACTGCGCTCACGGGCTTGGCCCAGAATCTCTAAATGAGGCTAAAGCAGCTTGGAGACCTTAACTGATTACACACAATTAACAAAAACACAAACTGGATGACAAGAGTGCAGACAAGCCGCCCCGCTGAACAAAAGCAGTGTGGTAAATGACTCCTCAGAAGCTGCCGTGTTATCACAGATTGGCTACGGTGCCAGCAGCATGTGCCAAGAAACACACAGAGCAACACAATCCCCAGAGCTAGCTCCTGCTAGCTTACGCCTTTTATTTCCTGTGTTCAGGGGGCTGTTTAGGAGGCTAATTTCACAGGCAAACAGATTATGTTAATCCGTGTAAACATGCAAACACAACAGCTTGGCTGTTTTCCGGGGGGAAATAAATAGTTGAGAGCGAACATATTGATTCTGAGAGCTCTCGCGTCTGCAAATAAGCGACACAAAAGCCATAATGAGACTTGTTGAGCGCTTGTTGTTTTGTTTTTTTCTCTCACTCTGTCTCTTCTGTTCTTTACCAATTAAGATGTTGAAGACATGATGTGTGAGGAATACGTCTTGTGGATGAATCCCACCTTTACCTGCAAGGTGTTGTGAAGGCGTCAGTGCCTTCTTGTTTTATTCACGCGCATTTCGATCCGATGCATATTTCAAGTAACGCATCATCAAATAAAGATCTGACTGCCTGCTGCTCTCTTTCATTTAAGCTTATATCTCAACTTGACCATTGTGAATCTTTTAAAAATAAATAAAATCACATCTTATTTACCACCCTCACCTTGGAGCAAACTCCCACATAAAAGCAAAGCAGTGAAGGCCTTGGGTCGGATGAGTAAGTGTGAACAGCTCGGTGCTTTAAAGAAATATGCCTCCGCGCTCATTGTGTGGGCAACTGAAGGATAAAGAACACGCGCAGGTCCACAAATAGATGCACCGACGCAGAGTGTAGTGGTTGGAGGAGGGAGACGACGGGGCCTTGTTAATGAGGGCCAAGGTGGTGCTGACGGGATGTAGGCAGAGCCAAAAAGGGCCCAGAGAGGTGTGAGGGGCCGTGAGGGGCCCGGAGAAGGCTGGTCACGACTTTTAATAGGCACCCCGTGCTCTCAGGCCTCGTTAGACGGTCACACCTATCTCCCCAATGGAAAAGGACCGGCCAACCGCCTTCATTACTGAACTCACCTCAGCATTGCACCTGACAAAGTGACGGCTTCCCCGCATGGCAAACGGACTCTCTGACTTGTTGTTAAAGAAAATAAAAGCCACAGGGGCGAGGTAAGATGTCATTTGCTTGACGGGAGTGATAAATATGAGAGGTCATGCTCTGCCATCATTAAAAGGTGAGAAAAGGTAAGAATTTATTATCAATATCTTAGGAAGGTATATTTCATGAGGGCCACTGAAGAGAACCTTTATTGTTTCTATTCCACTTCAGCATGAGGCTACACATTAGATATTACTCCATCATGTGTTTTTGCCTCTTATTCCCCTTGGTTTACACAAAATATTTACATTTTTCTGAATGATACATGTCGCCAGTAGAGGATTTTTCCTCTTATAAGACCAAAAATAAAACTAACTGATGACCAACAGGAGCGATTAAGTGTTAGAAAAGTTAGTCTGAGTTGTTCTGCTCAACTTGCTGCCGTCTGTGCTGATCCTCACCTTCTGGTAAAGGAGGTTTCTGGGATCCTGTTGAACTGCCTTTGCTGCGGCGGCTGCTGTCACTGTTGACTGACAAGCTGGACCTCAATTTTCTCTGCATCCTCTGTGACACGGGCGTAGACGGCTGCTTCCTGGGCTGCTCTGTCATTGGCTTGGTCGCTACTGCTGCTGCTGCCGATCTTGTGCCAGGGCCTGACCCACCCATGGCGCTCGTGCTGATGTTGGCGCC
>OOFC01004106.1:9995-24016 GCA_900323345.1 Pseudochromis fuscus | reverse complement strand
TCTGCAGAGCTGAGAGGAACTTGTGCAACTCAAACCCCCCTTTTATCAGCAGTCTGCTGTGTTGCTGCTGCTGCTGCTGCTGCTGCTGCTGCTGCTGCTGTTGTTATTGTTGTTGATCTTACTGTTGTGTGGTGTGCCACCCCACCCCGGTATGAGGGAGATGTATTCCTGTTTCCAGTGAGCTATTCAAGTCTGCCGCGGTGATGTTTGATACCGATGATGTTTGGAGCTCTGCGGGTTTCAGGTAAAGGTAGAAAGAGAGCAAGAATATTTTGCTCAGGTAGACAAACTGTTAGATCCTCCGGTTGCTTAAGTCACAAAGTTTAAAGGGAACACCGAACAAGAACATGTTATTACATTTTCTCATCACCAAAGCGGTGGGACTTATAATAAACAAGAGGAAACCCAATGTCAAGGGTGGGCAATGAATAATATCCGGAGGGGTTTGTTTAAGGTCTACCCACATTTGGAGCATATTCTCTACAATGAACTTGGGAAATGAAACAAAACTAAACAGTGTCTTAGTCGGTGTATACTGCTTTCTCATTAAAGTCTATATTTTCTCATCTGCTCCACTGTCTGCTGACTGTAGTGTGTAAAATATGTTGCATGGAGACAAAGTTTAAGGCACTAACGTTTCTTCAGAGCGAATCACTGTGGGAAATTTTAACTTTAGGAACAGATACTCGGCTCCTCGGAAATAATGGATGACACTTCTCAGTATAAAGTTTTTTGTGGATAATTATAAGCCAAGGGTTTGCAGATTTGTTATTTTTAAACTCCAGTTGAAGCAAATAAAAAAACTAGAATTAGCCAGATTCACAAAGTAGGAAGACAAACTTTCTCTCCCCGTATTGCAATGTTTTGTGCACTCGCTGCATTGTTTAGGTTAAAAGAGACAGTATTTTTTTCTGCATAACTTTCTCCTCAGCGCTGTGATGGAAAATATTGTTTGTAGAAAGAGCTGTTCAACATTTATGAACTAGTTGACACGTCTCACAATGGAGAACTGCCAAAGAATAACAGTAGGTAGTTTATATTCTGATACATGGACCCCTGACTAAAGATTTCTGTTTCATGTGGGGGTGCAATTAGCACATTTACTTTTCACTATTAATTAAAGACCTTATATTTTTGCTCACAGTAGAAACATATAGGACTTCATTCTGGGTATTTAATGGAGATTAATTCAAAAATCAGTGCTAGAGGAATCAACATTTTGGGGCTACGTTGTGATTCCCTATATCTGAAAAGGTCAAGGGGTCAAGTGTTAAAGAGAGAAAGTAATCTGTACCATCTAAATAATGCTTAAATCCAGTGTGTTTGCTTTTCACATTATTTAAAACCAGTGGAGGGACATTTGTGGAGTTGCTCCTCATTAGGTTTGAAGGACAACATTAGTTGCTTCATGGGGTCCAGAAGGGGGCACTCACACTCAGATGTATGGGCTCTATACCGCTAAATTTTGGCCAGTCAGAAAGCTGAATTTTTCTAATTAATCTTCCCAGTGCCCTGACATTAGACAGAGCATTCATCTTCTTTACATCTTTTACATTATGCATCCCCTATTCCACTGTGTTGTGGAATGAAATGGCTACTAGCAAGAACCTATCGCCAGAACTGATGGAAAGTGGCAGGAAGAGGAAGAAGAGTTTATTGGAAATGACACTGTTGATCTTCAGTGTGAGTCATTTGACTGGTAGGGAGCGGGGCGAGGAGCGGGGAGGAGTGGAGGGCGAGAGCATCACCTGGGCCTCGACAGATGTGACGCCTCCTGTACCTGCCAGGCCCCATTAGACGCAGCTGTTCTAAAAATAAAGCACCAGGGCTTCCTCTTTGCAGCAGGGAAATCGGATCCTGTTTCATTCCTGTAAAGTTCAAATGAGACACGTGCCTGCTACCCGCTTGGCCACACAAATGAGCACCTGCATAATCAATAAGACCACGCTGCCTGGTCTCTACCGCTGGTGTTGTAGCTGTGGTGTCAGTCCATGTTCCTGTAGTCACGCCTCACCCGGCAGGATTACTTAAACCCACCAGCTGAGCCTGATACTGCTGCTCATTACTGTTCCTCTCCTGCTGGAGCTCCAAGGTTGGAAGGGAGTGAAAACCCTTAGGAGATCACCACAGCCACTTACATCGACTGGGTTTTCGGAAAGGACCGACAGGAGGACGGACATCCAGCTGGATATTGGGCATCTGTGGAGAAGCTGCGTAACTGTAAAGTCGTTCTTGAACAGGTGGTAGAAGGAAATAGGCCTGACCCCTGTCCGTGGCACCCGAAGGTAAAGCGATACGACAGCCTGCGCGGACCGCATGTGACTTTGGCGTGATTGTCCCCCTCCATCTTTCAGGTTTTCACCGAGGTGTCGCCGTTACAACTTAAATGGGCAGAGTGCAGTTTTACAGGCCTCCTGCAGTGTGTTAATGTTTTGGGACAAAAGTCTCATCTCGGTCCTGGCCCGAGGAGATCTAATGGCGGCTTTACAAGGCTAATTAACAAGCCATGAGCGAGGTAATGAACTTTCCAAATGTGCTGGCAAACGCAAAAATAAATTACACCCCAGTGAAGGCATTAAAGGAAGTGTGAGTGTACTTCTGAGCCTTCCTTTGGGAGAGCCACAGTGAGAAAATGAATTTGGAGCTGCTATCTTTTCATTGCCTGACCTAAGAGTGTCTCAGTCGGCCCACTGCATGCCCTGGCCAGTGTATAGATTGCTATTAATTAGTCCACTTTGCACCTGTCTCCAAAGCAGCTCTTATTGGATTTTGCAAGTTCCCACTCATCTCCTATGGCCACTTGCAAGCATTAAATTGGCATTTTATGAATATGAATAAATATCCTGTAATGCACCCTCTGCACAAGGAGATGATTCTGCGACTCCAAACGAGTCCAATGAGCTATCCATTAAAAGTGGGGAGTGGAGGGGAAAAAAGAAGAATACTCCTCTCTAGTACAGTGATGGATTTGCATTAAGAGGGGTGAGGACCTTCCTATGGAACCGACTGAGGATACAGAAGTATGACAAAACTCATTGAGCTGACTGTTTGACCTCTTTGTACTTATCTCTCATTGAGAGGGGCTCATCTTATCCTTCTAACAGAGCTGAGCCACACAGCTGGAGAACATTTGAGCTCTACAGTACTTCTCTGCTCTACTCTGAAGAGACCTTTGTAATCTCCTCTTTAAACATTGCCTCTACTTTCAAATAATAATGTGTGTGCATGTGCGTTTTGTAGTCGGGGGGCCTGGCTACACCGTCTCCATTTTCTTTCCTTGAACACCGATAATGAATCCATGTATGTGTGGATCATTTCTGCTGTAATGTCTTAAAAAGCAACAATGACTCAAAGATGCACATCAACTATTTACCACATACTTTCATGCTGCTTGTCGGCAAATACTTTCATATTCTCTGTAGACAGTATACAGAGTACTGTATGTGTACGCCTGTGTTCCTGTAACGACAAGTTTTATTTCAGGCCTCAGACGTTGCGCGCTCACTTCCTCTCACGCACACTGTCATCCACACATCTTTTTTTTTTTGGGGGGGGGTTTTATTCCCCTCAGTGCTTCATCTCCTGACTGAAGGTGGGAGCAATTGTGTGGAAAATGGTTCCATGTCAGTCTCCAGCCATGTCCAAACCGAGATGGCATGTGGACAGACCCGTTTTATGAATGCAAATAAAAAAGGAGATCAAAAAAGTTATCAAAACACTACTGACATCTGACAATTGCTTGTCTCAGGAAGCCTTTTCATTTCAGCGCCCGGTATATTAAAAATTAATGGATTTTGCACAGACGCCATATGCTGTCAAGATTGATGCTTCTCTCACTGGAATAAAGTGCTACTTGTGTTGTAGGCTGTGGTATATGCATATAGATTGTGCTTTTCTTTTCCTCTGTTCTCCTTTTGTCTCCCTATTGCTCTCTGCGTATCTTCCTCTTTACCCTTTATTGTCATCCCTCACCCTTCTCTGTCTCTCCAGGCAAAGAATCAGTTGCTGTGAAGTCGACTTCTCAAAAGTTTCTGCTTTTGTTTGCCAATAATGGGAATATTCTCTTTAAAGAATTATTCTCCTGCTCCTGTGTCGTGGTAAATATTTCTTTTTTTATTTCTGTTTTTCGTGGTTCTATCACTTATTGCCCGCTGGCAGTGTAGTCAGGGAAGCTTGGTAGTAGTAAGTGTTCAGAAAGCATGGACAGCTGCATCCAACGATAAAAGATGCATGCTAGTCCGCTGGGTGCATTTCAAATGCAGAGTAATGTTCCAGGCAGCACAACAAAGAAGTTGTGCTTCTTATGGACTCATTAGAAAAGCCTGATGCTGGTACGCTGCTGCCTGGGAGGCCCGCCACCAGACACGCTCACACATGTAGGCGTACAGACTGGGTGCGCAAAATGTTGGAAACTGCTGTTTAATATTGAGCTAGACTTGGTTTTTTTAATCATCTAGTGTATTTCCCTGTTGTGTGGAGGCTACGAGAATATGTTTAGAATCAAAAGGTGCCATTTGCTTTCAGAATGAGATTTTTAGATAATGATCATTAAATATTTACGTGTAAAAAAAGTCTTATTACAGACATTTTTTTGGCAGGCATTTGAGCTTGTTAAAGACTCTCTCCTTTGTTGTGTAGCATCATTTTAACAGCGTAAATTGAATAATACACTGACCACAACTCTTTTGCATTCTCAAGAGAGTGCGTTTCCTTTACTTTTCTTAATAACTTTAGGGAATAATTTACCTCCTACCTCCTCCTTTTATGCCACCCCATGCCACTTTTTGTAGATACATGGATGGATTATCATTATCTTTCTCCTGAAAGAAATAGTGCTGAAAACAGTTAATTAAAGGATTAATCATTTGTTAGACAAGCAATCACTGACAGAAAAGAATATTTAATCATCAGTAAAACAAAATAATAGGGTAGTTAATAATGAGAAATATATTAGTTGCAACCCTAAAAAGACATAAACTGAAGAAAATGAATGGTGTTGTATTAGGAAACACAAGACACTGCTACATGTCTACAAAATTAATTTATCCTCAGGGAACAATAAAGTGTTATAGTTAAATGACAGCAAGTATGAAGCATTGTTTTAAATCAGTGCTAGATCAGACATAGAAACAGATGTAAAGTCACAGAATAACATTTTTGATATATGGCCAGTTTTTTTCTTGTTATCCAAGAATTATGGTTAAATTTTATTTGTGACTGACTCACACAAGGAACAAATGATTCCTCTGAATCAAGACCAGAGACCAGAAAATCCCCAATAAATCTCTCTGTTATAATGAGTAAAAGTGTCGCCATGGTAGCGTTGCTATTTCGCCACAAGAGGCCAACAGTGTAGTGTCCTCAGCATCAGTACAGCTGGATTATGCCTCAGCAGCAGTTTGCGCTCTCTGACTCCCTTAAAAGAAATCTATCTGTCACGTTGTACAGCGAGTTGTGTGCATTTAAAATATGCTCAATATTCAACTTTTCCTCAGCATGAGAAGCAGCTCTCATGTGTCTTTATTAACAAAGTATAGATTGTGGAATGAAAGTTCAAGAGCGTTTGACACTCAGCAGTGTATTCAGGAAAGCACCTCACGACCTCATCAGCAGCGATGTCTAATCAGCTGGATAACACTCCTGATTTGTTTCAGTGTTATAGACTTACTTGCATCATAAATATTAGCTGCTGGCACTGATGTATAATTTTTTAAAAACTTTCTTTAAGGTTACATATGAGATCGTGAACAGAGGACAGCAGCACATAAGTGCAAAAAACTACCAAGTGGGATGTTGATTATCATCGACATCAGCGGTACGAGTAACCCTTTCGCTTTAGAGTCATTTGATTTAAATTTAATATTCACAAGTATATTCTTGATGAAGCACAGTATTTAAATATAATACTGAATAATGTCATGGTTATGCACCCACTCAACCTTTTCCCTCTCACTGTCTTTTTTCATACAGCAGGAGTCAAGTGGTTTTTGTTTTTCACATTCACATAAAGTTTGAATTCCAGAAAAGTCTAGTGCCACTCAAACAGTGTTTCAGTCATTGTTACTTCTCCTGGACGTTTGACCTTCACTGTAGAACAATGTGTTTAGACAACGTTTCTATTATGTTCTGCTGGAAATGGAAAGTTTCTCTGAGCTCAGCTAAAATTTTAGTTTCAGCGTGAGCCCACAAGCAGGATTACTGATATCACAGCTTGTTTGGTGCTGATCCGATAGCTAACTCACACTTGCAGATGCATTGGTAATGGTCTCTCGGTGATGGAGGAAACATCTTGTATCCAGTATTTTAACATTTAAAATGTGGGGGGGAGAAAAAATTGCATATTTATAGATTCTGGCCTTTTTTTCAGTCAGAGAGGATGTCATTTTAAGAATATCTCACCAGGTAATTAAACTTTTTTTATGGGAAAACTATATCGGACACAGGTTATTATTCAAAGCAGATTTTTATGTCTTCCAACATGCCTGGAGGGGATCTTCAATAAATCACTGTCAGTAAGTTCAGTTCAGTTTCAGTGTTGAAGTTGTAGAAACTGTAAAATATTGTCGTGAATAGTCAGTTAACTGTGAAACAACTTGAATAATGTATATCTCTGCTGAACTGCGCACCTCAACCTTTAACACATTCATCTACTTAATAAGCCCCTTCCTGCTTTTAATTCATGTTTAGTTCCTGCCCAACTAACAGAAGTAATTAGACCCCATCCCAGTGAAAAGAAGTGCAACCACACACTAAACCTTTCTGCTGCTGGTCCCTATCTGATGTATGCAAGTGGATTATCCAGTATAGTGATGTGGTAAATGGAATAATCAGAGGAGAACAAACATTCAAATTGTCAGTGTATCAGGCATGATGAGAGGATACAGGCTTTGTGTTTGTAAATGCATTACTCATACCACTAGAGCTGTCACATCCATTTATCCCGTGGAGTGGGAGGGGAGCTTTAAACCGTCTGTACGCATGATCAAAACCCAACACAGAACAATCAAAGAAACTTGTGAGAAATTGCCTGTTGCAGTTTCTGGCCAAATACTTTAGCTTCCTCCCTTTTTTTTCCCAACATTAGAGACATTTTTTTTTTTTTAATGGCTAGACTCAATCATGGAGCTCTTCAAAAAATAATTTAAATCAGTGCCTTATAAATTTAAATGAATACCCTGCAATGGCCACTGTTTCTCTCCATGTGTCCCCATGTCTCTGTGTGTAATTCTCAGCACACACATATCAACCACCACCAGGATTCTTCTTGACTTTTCAGAGTTTTTGCACAATCGTGTCCAGAGGCACAGAGGGATCTTTTGGCTTCATTTGCATGTAAAGTGGAGCGCTCTCCTCTGTGGGCGTGAGGAGCCTCCAGACAGCCCCTCCCCCGTGGCCTGCCAGACTGAGCCAGCCAGCGGCCCTCACTTTTTTCCTACCTGCTGGGGTGGGGCATGACAGCACAGTGCGCAACATCTTAAGGTCCTGTCAATCTCTCCACTGCCCGACTGAGGTCAGCCTTCTGAAGAGCAGCAGGTTGGCAAGGACAAACACGACCCGTTCACAAAGACTCCCCTCAGCCAGACAGACAAAAGGCATGGACAAGATATTAAAAAGGCTCACACAGGGCTGCTGAGTATCAGAATGTGGGGATTGCAATGCTCCTGGCACTGTATAAGTATCCAATAAAAACAGAAGTATGGTGGGCTAATAAACAAGTAGGGTAAGAAGGCCGTGTAGACAATTGCGCTGTGAGTGGCACGTTGTGAAAAAGTCGATGTTGATGGAGGTTGCTGGGCATTTCGGGAAAGTGTTGAAACCATCTTATCAGAGTTAATAAAAGAAGAGGGTGTTGCTGGCTGACCCATCATCTTTCTTCTCATCAGTGTGGTCTCCAGTCTCACAGCAGTGGCGAGAGGAGTGGGACCTGGCTCCAAGATTGTGTTTAGATAATGGCCATCTCCAATCATAGATAATCTGGCCCCATCTTTTCTTCACAGACACAGTGGCAGACAAGGTCAGGGGGAAAAAGATTCCTGGCGAGGCGAGGCGGAGATAGGGATGGGGCGGCTCTGAGATGATTTACTGCTGAGATTCACTCAGCTGCCTCCATCACCCTCCGTTAACTTTCTCATCCTGTCGTCTCTTCCCCTCTCGCTCTTTTTGTCTTCCATCTCTCACTCTTGCATTCCACCATGGGCCTTGTACTGAATCCCTACTTCTCTCTCTATCTCTTGCTTCATCTCCCCCTGTGCATCGCGCTACCAACGAGAGAGAGAGAGAGAAGCAAGGAGGCAATAGGAAAAGACCAAAAGATGTCTACTTTTCCTCATTTCTGCCTGTTTTAGGTTGAAGCAAATTGCTTTGGTTTCAAGTGGAAATATAGTAGTGGCGGTTCCGCCAGTGACCACAGAGCAATAAGCAAAAGACCTACGCCTCGACTCCGTGTCGCAATATCTCCGAGTTTAAATCATGGATTGATGGGGCAGAACTGTGCAGAAATAACTGGTGTGCAGCGAGTAGATGTGGAATTTGGGGAGAAGAGGTCAGTTGACTCAGGGGACAGAAATAGATTTAAAGGCTGTGAAGCTCCCCTCCCATGCTCCTTTCTTTTTTGAAAAACCAAGAAAAAAAAAAGTAAGATATGAGTCATTGTAATAGACGGCCAGAGAATCAGCTCTGTGATCCACAGTGGCAGCCGAGTGGCAGGATATCATGGCGCCTGCCTCCCCCCACCACCTCCCCGAGTCATTTTCTGAGCACTGGTTTTACTTCTTCTCCTGACACTCCCATATCCCCAGAGAGAGGACGTCTCTCAGGGACATGGTGAACAATAGAGGGGGCTACTGGAGTCACCAAATGGAGTAATGGGCCCTAATGCCTGCACAGGCACGTAATCGAGACCCCTGCACAAGTTCCCATGACAGATAATTGCCGATGTCTTGGTAGTGATAAATGTGACTCCATTCTAGAGGTGCAAATGTCCTGGTTCATCCCTGGGTTTGACGGTCTAGAGGCTCCACTGGGATTGGTGTACCTGACTGGTCCTTAGCCTTCCACAGATGAATCCTTCGCTACTTTCTCTCCTTTAGTCAGCCCTAGCTGGGCTGTCTATTTTCCTTTAACCACAAGCCTTCATAGTAAATCTCATTTCATTGTCAGCCGCGACTGTGGTTTACTTCCCTGGCCTGTCTGCTGACTTCCTGTTGCCATTAACGCTCAATATCTCTGTTGGGGCCTGTCTGCTTGGTCTTATTTCATTCTGGGCTGTGTCCTACGCTGTGTCCTCCTATATAGAAAGTTCATCTGACAGACTAGCAGGGGCTGTGCCAGCGTAAGAGCCCTCTGTATTTCATTCACACTGCCTGTTCATCTCCCTTCTCTTTCTGCCGAAAAAAGGGTAGTAATTGATATTGGGACCCATCCATCCTCCCCTCTTAAGCCCAGAGATCCAATTTATCTTGGTGAGAATGCCGATTGGCTCTCTCCCAGGCCTTGTCGGTCAGACTTTGCCTGTTTTTAGATGGCCGTTAATTAAAGTGCCGCCATGACAAAAATAAGATCTACATGGGGGTGTGTGTGGCAATAGAAATGGGCCATCTGATTCACTCTTGACCACATAAATCAGCGAAGTGGCTCAGTCTAATCTGACCTAGGCAGTCTAAATCACCACTCTGAAATGAAAGCACAGGGCTGACACAGACCGGTCCAATTAGATCCAATTCAGCCCATGTAAATCTTTAACTGGCTTAATCTGCATTAACCTCAGTGATGTTAGTCACAAATGGCTTCAGAATGATCTAGTCAATCACCATGTCAGTCAGACCAGAGATGGTGGGTGGGAGAAAGCTGTGCACGGGAATCAACACAATGTCAAAGCAGATTTGCATATTTTAACGTCACGATTCGTGCCGTAACAGACGGGTTTACTTCTCAAAACAGAATGTATGTCCATGGACTTCAGCTGGAAGTCTCACGTCACACGGTGAATCAGGCTGAAGCTTGCTCAACTCACTTTCAGATGGTCTGTGTAATACTGCGACTGTACTATTAATGAGGCTGATACATGCATAGGATGGCAGGCAGGTAAGTAGACAGGTAGATAAGAAAGTACATTTTCAATTGAGTGGTGAAGCTGACTGAGTAAAGTGATGGTGTCTCTCTCCAAGTAGCTCTGAGTTGTTTTTATGTTTGTATGTTTGTGCCTATCAGTGTATGTGTGTGGTTTGAGATGTACCGTATTTTCTGGACCATTGAGCGCCCCTGTCTATAAACCACACCTGTCTATAAGCCACTATTGAATTTATTCCAACAGTTTCATGTGGTCCACTCTGACCGGGTCTGATGTGACGAGGCTAAATGTATCAGTGGCACAGAGCTTGCTAGCTTGTAAAAAGCCAACGAACTTTGTGCCGCCGATACATGAGACACACCGGTGTTTAAACCGCAGAGTTCAAAGCGTCGGAAAAAAGTAGCGGCTTATAGTCCGGAAAATACGGTAATCTTATCTGCACACAGACTTTACTATCACTCTGTAGAAATCATGGGGTGGAGATCCTCCACTCCCTTCTCTCTCTTTCTTTTTTATTTCTCGTCACTTTCTCGCCATTTCTCTGTCTTGTCTTTGAACTGCTCCTAGTGACTGTGAACCCGAGACAGCCCCTCTGCTGGCACAGATGGGAAGTCAATAGAAGCAAGTGACCTATATTACCGGCTACTCTACTAACTCCCAGTGTGTCTCAAGTGAGAGCAGAATATTAAGGATTGCGTGAGCGCTGTTCCAGTGTATTTGTGTGTTTGCGTGTGCGAGTTTTTTAAGGGGGGGGTGTGCAACAGAGACCAGGAGAAGGTTAATTACCTCCTCGTCCTTCGCTGTCGGCTGGCTTCACCTGGATGGGCCGGTTCATCTGGAGAGAGAGAGAGAGAGAGAGAGACAAAGAGAGAGAAGGAAGAGAAGGGAAATCCCAGGTTAGTGAGAAACAAAAAGAGCGACTGCTACAGTATCTGAAGTGGGAGGACAAAATGTGAAATGTGTCATTGTTCCTGGTGTTAATGTCCCGAGTTTGTCCCGGTCTTTGAGGTAAACGCAAAAATCAAACAGTGACGATGGTGTAAAAAGAGATAAATCTGTGCAGTGCTCCATGCCAGCGTGTTTAATTAATCCAGGGCAGTGCCTCTAGAGATGCCTGAATTCCCCTCACAGTTCAGCAGAATTAGCACTTTTCAATGACGGAGCCACACTGGGTGTCAGATGGCACTTGGAGATTAATGCCATTACATCAGCCACTCCCCGCCCCACCGGGAGAGGTCCTTTCTGGCTGGCCCTTGCTCTTCCTGTCCCCTCCTGGCTCCAGACTCCCAGTCACCAGCTATATCCTGCTCATCCCTGACCCTCAGCAATCCCTCTTCGTCCCTTCCTCCTCTCTTGCCTCACCGCTCAGTAGCCCTTTTGCAACTCACGACCAATATGCTACTGGTGTGGTTCGGCCAACTCCACCCTGCTCCATCCCCCTCCTCCTTCTTCTGGAAGCTATTGAGAGCCACCGAACGGCTATGAAGCAGTTTGTGAAAGGTTAACAGTAGGAAATGGAGAAACAACCTTTGTAGATCCATTTCCTAGTGAGGTGAAAGCAGAACATTGCCAAGCTAACATCGGAGAAAAAAAAACTTTTAAAAACTGCCTGTCGTGAATAAAAACTCCCTTGGTTCTCTCTCCCCAGAGTTTGAATATGAAAACAGAAAAACACTCGATCTTGTGCTTTCTCTGAAACAGGAATATTATCCTCTCTCTGCTCTGTGAAAAGGGTGGGTGTTTGGAGGCACCCCGAAAGACCCTTGCTTATTGAGGCTACCTACGCTCATCATATCTGGCATTGTGTTTTATATTTGGCATTGTGTTTATCTGACTTCAACTGGCAGTGGGCCTATCTTTCTAACTAGGCCATGCGGACAGGTCCAACATGTGAGTGCCAGTGAATGGCACACAGCACTGCCCACTCAGATCAGTCAGCGAGGGCAGCACAGTGGGTGTTGGGCCCTCAGGCAACGCAGCGCTTGACAGCAGTTGACATGAGCTCGGACCGTGGCTAAATATAGACCTAAGAATGGTGGACATGTATAGACAAGCGTATACATAGTGACACCCTGGGGACGTAATGTACTCTCATTGCAATATGCTGTGACACTGGAGCAAAGCTTAGCAAGATGACAGACGCAACGCAAAGGCGAGCACATGATGCTGCGCACATATGCACAAACGGACAAAACAAACCCAGAGCCAGGGACAACAAAAGAAATAAATACTAAGTTATCACTGACTAAAATTGCATCTTGCTAACCAATCTTCACATTGTAATGTTAGGGAGGATGGTGCCTAATTGTATCCTGCATATGACCAGATCACAAGGTCACACATAGTTTCCTCAAGTGTCAGCATCAGATTGTTTGAAGCATCACTGTGTAAGACCTGATGACCCACTGTCTGTCCTTCTGCATAAACATCATCCAAATACTAGCAGGGCTATTCCAACATATTTCTTAAACAGTGATTAATGTATAATCAAAGTAAAGCAGACGCTACTCAAACTTCTTTTAAAGCTGATTAGAGGAAACTTTGTAATCATCTTGATGATGTTTCAGCTACAACAATTTCTCTGGGAGAGTGGAGTATGGAGTACATGTATATAGCACTTTTTTGACCTTAGCTAGATCCCAAAACGCTTTACATCATTCACCCATTCACACACACACTCACACACCAATGGTTACAGAGCTGCCATGCAAGGCGCTAGCCACCAATAGGAGCAACTTAGAGTTCAGTGTCCTGCTCAAGGACACTTCTACATGTGGACAGGGGGAGCTGGGGATCGAACCCATGATCTTACGGTTCGTAGACGACCTGGTTTACCACCCCCGACTGAATCAATATGCAGTTCTGTAAATGTGTGTTTATAGTGTGGATCAGGGGCTAAAGCTTCTCTTCTTATCAATATCACTGTCAGAGTTTCATTCATGTGTTTTTCCATGAATATTGCAGTGAATGTGTTCACATATAAGCGTTAGGTAAAGCTTAGGGAGGGTGAAGCATTGATGTATGTGAGTCTTCTGTAGAGAGAATTAAGGTCAGTCAGAGCATTGTGAGCAGTAAGTTAAGGTGTGCTGTGTGTACATTTTGTGTGTGTGTGAGTGTGTCTCAATAGCAGCTGTGGTTGGGGCCAGAATTGGTCTCACATAAGAGGTTTAGGGCAGTCTGAAGTCCCAAGATCCCTGTCCAGTGATCAGTCAGCTTTCAGGTCTTAAACGGCAGCGACTGGTCAGGAGGCTTCATTAGTAGCCCCCGAGCCACTGCAGCAACAAGAGTCATTAAACAACCCAAAAGTACACTTGGGGTTGCTAGGCAACCAAGTGTAGGTGGCAAGCAGGCGGGCAAGGCAAGCTGGCCGTCGGTTGTTGGACGTTGGCCAGCCAATTGGCACTCCTTTCTTTCTTCTTTTTTTCTTTACTTGGTCCAAGGAGGTCATAGTGAGAGAGGAGGGAAAAAAGATTTCTCAACTCCCACCTTCCAGCATGTCCCACTTTCATGTCCCTTTTTAGTGACTGTGACAATGAGTTTTCAGAGCGAGTCTGCTGCAACTTCTGCTCCAGCTTCCTGCCAAATTATGGAGCTCAGCTTGATGCCAAACTATGGGGTTGTGAGTAGTGCTCACATGCATATGGCTGGAGTTAAGATGTCTGCTTCTCTGAGCTACTTTATAGTGTCCTCTACATACATTTTCTTAAGCAGACAGAGGGGATGTTTCTAGCACACAGGCTTACTGCACAGATATTTTGAAGTTCACTTTACTTTTATCCTCTCTCTCTCTCTCTCTCTCTCTCTCTCGCTTTCTTACGCACTGTGACACACACACAGACACACACACACACAGAAGCACAAAAGTCTTGGGGCTCAATAACAGCAGGTGGCTTAGGTGACATTTTAATCCCTTATTACTGAGTGCAGGATTAGCCAACAGATCAAGGCAGAG